>PVKM010014704.1:0-28712 GCA_004027735.1 Carollia perspicillata | reverse complement strand
AACCACTTCTATAATATTAATTTGTGAGGTCCTTTATGTTTTGGTCATATATATTTATTTGTATTTCTAGCTCTATTTATTATACAAATAAAGTATTTTGTTAAGACAGTCACAAACCTGTTTTTGGAATTAATACCAATATGAGTTTGTTTCATTGGAGAGCAGAGTGAGGTATCTTGACTACTGTCAGTGTTAAGAGAAACTGAATCAGACATCCGGGATGGAGAAGAACAGTTGCTGTTATTCTGATTGCTATTGTGTGTAACTTCATCTGATAAAGAATCTGTGTCCTTTGTATCATCTGAAGCAAACAAACAAAACAAACAAAAGAACTCAAGCCATTAATAGTCACCAAGAATCTTGTGTGAAATACTTCCCAGTAATGACAAATAGCATTTATATTGTCCTGGTTCAACATACAAGGGGAAACCCCTCCAAAAAAAAAAAAAACAGATTTACAAAAAATTGTGTATTTATCTTTACATGTTTAAACTTCAGTCACCTTCAAAGTACCCTCCATTCGATGAAATACATCTAATGAAGATTTCTTTTCCACTGTTCAAAACAGTTGCTGATTTTGATGCCTTTTAATGCTTCAATGCTTCTGCCTTTTTTGTTTCACCTCTTCCACATCAGCAAAATATTTCCCTTTTGAAGATTTTTTTTCATCCCGGGAAACAATAAAGTCACATGGGAAGAGATGGAGTAAATAAGGAGAGTGGGGCATGGGGACATCATGCAGGCATGTGCCCTGACTGGGAATCAAACCGGCAACTCTTTTGTTCACAGGCCAGTGCTCAAATCCACTGAGCCACACCAGCTGGGGCAATAATATAATATCTTTACACCCCAAAGGATATTTTTAACTAACTCAATTCTAGCCAAATCATAGGAATATTATATATAGACATAGTCATAAGAGATTACATGAATCTGAATTAAGGATATTTTTGCTGTTCCAAATATTTCACTTTAGGTAGTCTGTTTTGAGTTTATAGTTAAAAGCAGCAGCACACAAGGCTAACTTCAAGTTTAAGGTGTTAAGGTCTCAGATTATAAATTTTAAAATAACATTGCACTATATGTCACTTAAATTCTTTCCTAGATATATTCCTCTTCTTCCAACCGTATCACGTTACAACTGTCATAATTAGATGAACATGAAGTATTTAGCATATAGCAAGTAGCAATTAGTAAGTACTCAACAAGTATCACCATCATTATCATGAAACATAAGCTATTTGAGGTTCCATCAATGATATCAAGTTTCATTAATGCCATAAAGGCAAAGACTGGATGAATATTTGGTGGAGGTAATACAGAGAGAGGTTTAGGGCACTGGTGGAGAGGAGTAGGGAAAAGGAAGAGATAGATATCTCCCAAGGTTCCTTTTCATTTTTAAGAGTTTGAAATTTTATGAAAGAATGAAAGAATGGCTGGAAAGAAGGAGGGTTTAAAAATAAGTTCTGGAGCCCTGGCTGGTGTAGCTCAGTGGATTGAACACGGGCATGTGAGGCAAAGGGTCGCCAGTTCGATTCCCAAGCCGGGCACATGCCTGGGTTGCAGGCCAGGTCCCCAGTACGGAACACATGAGAGGCAACCACACACTGATGTTTCTCTCCCTCTCTTTCTCCTTCCCTTCCCCTCTCTCTAAAAATAAATAAATAAAGTAAGTTCTGGGATAGTTAAAATAAAGTAACAACAAATATCTATTATATATCAGGTACTGGGCTAGATCTGAGTACACTGAGTAATCTAGTACTTTTGATTCACAAAATCCATTAGCCTCATTTTATGTAAAATCAGATATATATACATGGATAAAATTAGGTAGCTCAAGGATCACATAGCAAATAAGTAGGAGAAACAGAATTATAATCTAGGCTCGTATGCCCATTAAGTCCATGCCTTTGTAAGTAGACCTGCATAAGGGAAGAGAAAAGGTCCTGCAGTTTTCCTTTAAAAACAAGAGAGAAAAGAGATTTTTCAAAAAGCCATGTATTGCCCTGACTGGTGTGGCTTAGTGGGCTGGGAGTTGTTCTGCAGAGCCAAAGGTCACTGATTCAATTCTGGTAGGGCACATGACTGGGTTGTGGGCCAGGTCCACTGATGGGGGTGTGCTAGAGGCAACAGATTTATGTTTCTCTCCTTCTCTTTCTCCCTCCCTTCCTCTCTCTCTAAAAATAAATAAATGAAACCTTTGAAAAAGGCATGTTTTAAAAAGTATTGCTAAAAAGTGTTTTGAATAATGACATTTAAGGAACTCTATTCTAAAAAATTATAAATTGTATTCAGCCCATGTCTAATCTCAGTGCTTCTCTTTAACAGCTGACCTTTCTTGTTATTACTCAGTGCTACCACTTTCGGCTGGTTAATGGAGGCTTCAATTAATGGTGGTCGCATCTCTGCCATTTTCATTTCTTCATCAGAAGAAAGTTCCTCAGATTCCTAATTTAAAGAGAAAGGAGTGAAAATATTTATGAAAACAGATTTTGGTCTCTTTAAATGAATAAATATTAAGTCATAAGAACTTTAAAGAGAAAACATGCATGTATGAAACCTTTTTATAGTATCATGTAGTGTGTAAAAGTAGTAAATGATTTAATAATTTTAAAGACAAGCCAATAAAACTATGATAGTTATGAAGAGTATTCTAAAGCACCTATGGAATAATTTTCTGGGGCAGGCCTTAATTCAAGTGCATTAATGATCACTATGTGCCTAGTACTACGGCAGGTGCCAGAGAAATAAAAATAAATAAAACACAATCCCTGTCCTTGAAAGACTCTGTTCCAACAGAAATCTCTTCCTAATCCTCAAATTTATTGCTCCAGGGATCAATCACTGGGTTCCAAGGAATCAGAAGGACTGAGGTGTTCTTTCACTAACATGAACTAATGACCTTTTTTTGCCCAATTTGAAGACAGAATGTTGTATTAGTCTCCATTATTTTTTCCTTTAATATTTGGCAATTGTCCTAAGTTACCTACTATGGAGAGGTATTAGATAGAAAAAAAGACCTATTAATGAAAATATTTTAATAATGTATATGGTATAAATCAGATTAAAGTATTCCTAGTTAATATGATAAAAATAATTGAAAAGTTTTAGAAAGGTATTCTGTTAAAAGTACTAAGACTTTTAGGTACTCATAAGCACCAAAATAAAGATATGGACTAGAATCAGCAAACTTTCAGTGAAAAGGCCAGACAGTAAAAAGTTTACACTTTGAGATCATACACTTTCTGCTTGAATCGCTCAACTCTGCCACATGCACAAAAGTGGTCATAGACCATATGTAAACAAATGACCACGGCTGCATGCCAGTAAAGCTGAATTTCGTCTACTCTGTCACACCATGAAATAGTCTTCTTTTGATTTTTATTCAACCATTTAATAATGTACAAGCTGTTCTTAGCTTGCAAGCCATATAAAAACAGGCAGGTAGTGGGCTGGATTTGGGTCATAGTTTTTTTACCCTGCTCAACACTGCATACTGCTATGGAAAAGTTAGCTAATTAGTAGAACAGGTAAATAATGTAAGTTCGGTTTAGTCTTGATGTGTGAGTTAAGAGAGGAATGACATTCGGAGTAGAGGAAGGATGGAAATAAGAAAAGGTATGGCAAGTCAGCTTCATGCGGCTGGAACTTAGGAGAACTGGCAGAAGAGACAGAAAAGGTGAAAGATCATATTTTGAGAATGAACTCAGGGATGCGTTGGCCACGAATGGAGGTTGCCAAGCCAGGAACTCACAAAATCACACTATCTTTTAAACTAGTAACTCTGGTATTAAGAAATGTATGGGAAGAGACTGCAGAAAGGACTCTCCCCATCACAACAGTCCTGCAGAAAAAAGATTGCATCTGTCCCTAGGTAATGGCAGTGATGGCTACAAAAGAGAAAAAGAATTTCACAGAAATGTTAGAATTAACAGGATTTAATGACAGAATGAATGCGACAAGGAGGGGCAAAAGGTCTGTTCTAATCTTTGATATCTGCAGCATTTAAACTGCTGTCCAGACTTTCTCCTTCATGAAATTATATTATACCTGGGCTTCTGGGAACTGCAGTCCGCTAATCTCCCACCTTTCTCCTTTGCTCACATCACTCAATCTTCCTGCAGTTAGCTCTTACTTTTTTCCTTTCTCTTTCCCCCTGGATATACATTTTCTTCAATGATTATATTTAATGTAAACAATGCTCCAATTTATAATCTAGCTTTTATTTCTCATTTAAGGTTAAGATTCACATGTCCAACTACCTTCTGAATATGTCTACCCATTGGTTTCGTCATTTCTTCAAATTCTACCTATCCAAAAACAACTTTGTCCTTCCAAGGCTATTTGTTCTCTTAACACCACTATTTCTGTTAACAGCATCATTATTGCATTCAGGCACGGTTATATGATTGTTCTCTCTTCTCTATTCCCTATAAGCAGGGGTATTCACACATTACATCTGTAACAGTCTTGCACCTAACTTCTAGAGTGCCTTTTCATTACTTGAAAGCCCTTGAACTTGGAGAATTCAGTATTTGGTGCCAGGTAACTCTAATACATAGCCCTATCACAAGTAATGCTCTGCTGAAAAGTCTTTAGTGATTCCCCTAAGACTACAGAACATGAAGTCCAAACTTCTGAGCATGGCTTTCAAGGCTTCATAATCAGGACCCAAGCTACTCTACTAATTGTATTTCATACTGTCACCCCTGACATATTTAGTCAGATGGAACATGCCCTTTTCTTAATTTTCCAAATACCATTCTTTTGCTCTCATTCTTCTTCCATACTTTATTCAGTTCTGTTTCTGCTAATTGAAACACTTCAAAATAAGACTGAATGTCTCCTTCATCTTAAAGCATCCTTCAACCTTTGTAGCCAAAAAATATCTTTTCTATATTTCTGTAGCCCTTACTTTTTATATTAGCGCTTTTCTTATACATTTCACACAGTCTAACCTTAATTATATTCTTATGTATTCATCTTTCCTTTCTGCCACCATACCTCCATAGTCCTTACACACAGAAATTACAATGAGTAATAAATTCACTGGGACAAACCTAATAACCTTTTCACAGACTATTACAGTAGACTCGACATATGTAATAATATACTAAATGATGTTTTCCATTTAATAATTCAAAAGCCATGAGTTTTTTTCTGTAATAAAGACTAGCTCACAGGATAACCATGAAGACTGATGATGTGCTTTAAAAACATTTAAGTTTTCAGGAATGAAGATGCTATTATAAACGCACAATATCAGTATTTTTATACACCAGTAATTTCTAATGGAACTTTCTGTAATGATAGAAATGATCTGTGTGGTTCAATATGATAGCTACCAACTGGCCAGATGCAGCAACCAAGCTTTTGAAATATGGCAAATGTAAATGATTAGCTCATTTTTAAATTCTATTTACTTAATTTAACTTAAATTTAAATAGCCACATGTAGCTAGTAGATACCAGACAACGAAGCTATAAATAAAAAGCACTTCAGAATTTCATTTTTAAAAGTTACAAGTTAACCATTTTCCATTATCTGCAGCAGTGATGAGTGGCTGTAACATGGTACAACCTCTTTTAGAAAAATGGCAGTTTCTCAGTTAAACATGTTATCATATGATCCAGCAATTCCCCTAAATGTAGACCCAGGAAAAATATAAAAAATATATGTCCACATAAAAACTTGTACACACATATTTATAGCAGCCTTATTCAATATAGTCAACATGTGGAAATAACCCAAATGTCCATTACTCACCTTTACAATGGAATACTGTTCAGACATTAAAAATGGACAAAGTATTGATACACGCTATGATATGGATAACCGTGAAGACATTATACTAAGTGAAAGAAGACAAATCACAAAAGACCACAAATTGTACAGTTACACTTACATGAAATGCCAAGAACAGCCAAATCTATAGAGGCAGATATAAAGCAGATCACTAGCTGCGTAAGGCTCAGAGAGATGGAAAGGGGATGAGGTGCCTGGTACGAAGTATGGGCTTTATTTTTGGGGTAATGAAAATGTTCTCAATGTGACTGTGGTAACAGCTGCACAAGTTTTAGAATACTAACGGCCACTGAATTGTATCATTTATTTAAATGGGTGAGTTGTATATGTAAGTTCTACACCTCAATAAAGCTGTTTAAAAAAAAAAAGCTACAGCTTTCATCAATCTACTAGAAGAAATTCTAAGAAAAAAAGTATCAGATATTCAAGGAAAAAATGCATCACAACCAATGATAAATGCTTAGATAAGCCAAATTACTGAAGTATACCTACTTCAACTTTTTCATGGTGAAGTTACAGAAGTAAAGCAATTGCTTTATAGAACTAAAAATAGAATCACAATATAATTTACACTGTAAACACTTCAGTACAATAGGTACAAAAATTTAAGTTTGAAGTGGTAAATGAGTGATAAAACAAATAGGAAATTTCTCAATGGCAAATGCATTAGCATATTTTCTGCTACCAATATCGAGTCTCTCCTGTCTTCAGGTAGCAACATTAAAATGTAAAATTATTATCAGTAATGATCATCCCAGAATAATCATAAAGCCATACCTCAAAAACATCATCATGATTAACACGCTTCAAATTCTCAGAGGCTTTCATATTTGCAGTTACTGGTAGATTCCCAGGACTGATCTCAGCTTCAGGTTCATTAGTTTTCTGTACAGAGTTTCCTATCATGTACTTTTCTCTTTCCTCAACTTTGCTTCTTACTGGAGTAGTACTTTCTGAAGTCTAAGTAAAAGAGAAGATAAAGAATTCATATTCCTTACGCTTTATAACTATTCTTGTATTATATTAAAGTTCACATGAAAATTTAAAAGTAAATTTTTCCTATTCTGGACAAATCAAGGAAACTTTAAACATGGAAATCTGTAGCACTCATCAGATAAAATGCTCACTGTGGGGACATATGGTTCCCAAAGTTCCATGAGCCACATTAAACTTTACAATTTAGCTCAGGGTACATTTTATTTTAGAAGTTGTGAAACAGATGTTAATGACTAAGTTATTTAGCTCACCATGGTCAAATTTGGAATGATTAGAGTATTTTTTTTTTTGTTCACTGTAAAATGTATAACAACTCTAGTGATGTAAAATTTGTTTCTGTGATACAGTGTGAAATAAAAAAAATTCATTAAAGGAACACATAATTTAGGGATTCGTGTAGGCTTCTGAAAGATCCCAAGGAAATACCAACAGTCATAGCAATTAAATTTACAATTAGTATTGGGTAGAATGAATTGATATTCCACGGGGGGGGGAATATTTCCATTACAACAAATTTTCTGACATTCATTACCTTATTCCTTGTTCAGGCAATGATGTTTTAAATGTTATGCGGAAACTCCCATGCCCACCTTGATAGTCTGCAACCACAGTGAAGTGGTAATAATAGCAAGTAGGGAGTTCAGTTGTTACAGGTTTTATTTCAGTTAGCTGACAACACCACCCTAAATTTGGGAGTACATTTTAGTGCATACAAAAAGGATCACTATATCAATTATTTAAAATTTGGAAGAACCTGAGGTAGGTGTTGGTCAATTCTTTTGAACTGAGTTTTCTCACCTTCACACCCATATCATTGTTTATGACTTGGTGATCTTCATGTGGTTTCAAATCTTTTCCAGAGTCTTCATTAGTCTCTTCGTCTTTTAATCTATGTACAATGGTTTGAACAGTTTTGACCATATTCTTAAGCTCATCTGGGTATGGTGTTGGGTATCTCTTTAAATTTCCCTCCTAGAGAAATAAAATAGGCAAAATTTTAAATATGGATAGATATTTCTAATGTCAATCTCAAAATTTAATGTATAAGCCATCTTAATTACATTTGATATCTGGCTATAGGTGTAAATGAAAACAAACGATAGGCATCTGAAAGTACTTAAGACTCAAAAGTGTGGTTTTATCAATATTCAAAGATGTCACAGTTATAGATTTGTTTTAAAAATTTTCTTAATAGGCATGCACTTTGAAATATATGGAGGGGATACTGCCAACACTGACACTTGGCTTTGAAACAGATACATGTTTTCCAGGCAGATATTTATCCAGACACATACAAGGTTCCTACACTTACATGTTAGGACTTAGGTGCAGGGAATCAAACCTTTCAAAGGCCTACCTGTCATTTTCTGGGATTCAGCTAGTTTATATAAGGGGAAAAGAAATACATCCTTAAGTAACTTAAAAAATGGTATTTGCTACTTCTATCATGTGACACATACTCTCAATCCCGTAATGAAATAAAAAGTTCATAACGGACTTCTTTATCCCTAAAATACATATAAATAAATCCTTAAAGGAAGGGGGAAAACAATAATCTGTTTTTCTCTTATATTTATATACACATGAAACCTGGTTTGTAATCATATAATTTTATATCTCTTCTCAAATTATTTCACATGATACATAATCAATAAAACTTCAAGTGCCTTGGGAGCAATGAATGTAACCATACATTTCTTTGTATCCCCCAAAACAGTATAGCAGGAGTATACAGTAACCAATAAATATCAGCAGACTCACCCTGGGAGGTGCTTCCCTTTCATCTTTGTCTTCATCACATTCAAATGCCACTTGAGCCCGCTGTTTCCTCTGCTCTTCCCACAATGAAGGATTAAAACTTTCATTATCTGATATGAACATAACTAGAAAAAAAAACAAAAAAAATCCACTATATTTTACTGTAATAATGAAGAAGTATTAGTTGCTCATCATTTCCTTTATGAGATATGTTAAAGAAAGTCACACCCTGGCTGGTGTGGCTCAGTGGACTGAATGCCAGCCTGTGAACCAAAGGATCGCTGGTTCAGTTACCAGTCAGAGCACATGCCTGGGTTGTGGGCCAGGTTCCCAATAGGGGGCACTAAAGAGGTAACCACACACTGTGTTTCTCTCCCTTTCTCCTTCCCTACCCCTCTAAAATTAAATACATAAAATCTTAAAAAACTTAACTGTATATTTTATTTTATTTTATTTATTTAAACAATTTTTAGAACATATATATATATATGCTTCTGAGTAGTTTTAGTTATTGTTCGAATAAGAAAATAAAACTAAGTATTTTTATTTTATTTATTTAAAAGCATATATTATATATATGTTTTATATATATGCTTTAAATAAAATATACTCAAATATTTTCACAGAATATATATACTCAAAACTACTTTTGAGTAGTTTTAATCATTGTATGAATCATACTTGGTTATTTCAGTGCAAGTAAAAATGAATGGAAAAAATTCTAAAGTCTCTATATGACAGTAACAAAAGCAGATGAACTAAGCACTAACGACAATAACATAATTTAAAAAATCAAAGATTAAACATGTTCTTTGGAGGCTGGTTCAATGACAAGGAAAAAAATACTTTTGTTTGAGAAACTTCCTTTGGAATAATATCTATAACTGATTGCTTTCTAATACTTTTCAGTTTTTCTAAAATTTTTCTGAAATGATGAAAGTAAAATAAATAATAAAAAGGAATTTTCCAAGTTTGCTTTTTCCATCCTATAAGACAGGGCACAGAAAACTATTGAGTCTGACCCACTTCCTGTTTTTGTAGTCTGTGATCTAAGAATGGTTTAAAAAATTTTTAATGGTTAGGGGAAAAAAACAAAAAATAGTATTTCATGACACACAAAAATTACACGAAATCTTAAATTTGTGCATAAATACAATTTTAGAAGAACACACCTGTGCTCATCCGTTTACAAACTGTGACTGCTTTCACACTGACATGGCAGCATCAAGTAGCTGCGACAGAAACCTTCTGGTCTACAAGGCCTAAAACATTTATTAAATGGCCCTTTAAGTCCCAGTTAAGGGGACTAAATGGTAATGGGGAAAAAATACAATGAAGATTAAATTTTTTGAAAAAAGGCACTTGACTAGTTTGCCAACACATTCAACAAGACATTCAAGTCTCTGTTCTGTACTAACAATTCATGCCTTCTCTTTCCTCATAATTATTTTAAGTATTAGCATTCAATATTCCCACATAGAACAATTGTTTGAATATAGTGTGTAGTTGATAGTAATACTATTTACAGGATGCTCACTATTTCCTATTATCCATAAATCACCTTCGGAAAAAAAGTGAAAAATGGAGACCTGTGTCCTAGCAACTAAGGCCAACAAATACACAACCTATTGCTGTATCTAAACATTTACTATAACTCCCTACCTATACTGCCCAAGTACAGATGTAAGCCAGAATTGGTATATCAACTTTGAACTTAATTTCTGATGAACATTTGAGTACTTGCATGAAACAAAACATGGACCATCTAAAATTAAGTATACTATATTTTATTCCAGATATATATTTCCAAATTATATTGCTAACTATAGACCGGGGGCAGATTTAAATACATGGAAGACAAATCTTGCTTATAAAGGCTTGCTTATTCTCTAAGCTTTTAATTACAGAGCCTTCAACAAATGAAGCTATTTACATGTGACATCTCACCAGTCTTAACAGCTAATTTAATTCAAAAGCTAAAGTTCTGTTTCACTAAAATAAATCTCATCAAATATACCCAGGAAATAATAACTTAAAGCATATTTTTTATTTTTTCTTGCAAAGAACAAGAAATAGCATAGAGAAATAATGAGTTTTCTAATTATTTATCACTAGTTATGGAGCAAAATTAAAACAACTTTAGTTTTTAATCTATTTAAATATTTCAAAGCTGTGTGCTAAACCTGGTAAAACATAATAATAGGTCATTTGATTTTGTCACAGTGCTAGTCCTTTATAACCAGTGTTTCTCGTTTTTTACAAAACCCCTGCAAAACAGATGCTATTACCATTATTTCAAGATAAGAAAATTGAAGCTCAAGAGTTTATTTAACTTGTCTATGGTATATTTAAAAAATTAAAACTAATGCTTAATTTAAATGTTTTCTTCAGTGCCCATATGGATTAAGAGTTAATTCATTATTAACTCAAGGCCATAAAGATTTTCACAAAAATACATAAAATTATATTTTAAGTGCCACATATAATATACATAACACACACACATTACAACATACACCAGAAACAATTTGCTCCTTATTTGAAAGGCTTTAATACCATACTTGTTGAAACAACACTTGTGTCCAATAGTGAAGGGTATATTCCCCTTTCTTGGCAAAATGTAATTAAAAACTTAGAAGTAACATTTACACTCAGGATCCTACAGATTATCGTGTGTGTAGATCCAAGGGTAGTATTAATCCTACAACCAACAAAAGAAGCGGATGAAATATTCCCTGATTTAATAATCCCAATCACGTAACACATAACATACATTCCCAACATTTGGATAAATGTGATTTAGAATGTAGATACACATAATAGATGTTTGCTATTTAATTTCAAGTAATTATTTAAGGACATATATTACATGCATATACCTCTAAATTTCACCACCTATAACCCTGAGATAGTACCTTATTACCCCATTTTCAGAAAACTTTATTGACCAATTCTCCAAATTTCCTTCAAACAGTAAGTCTTTGAGACTTAAAATTCACTTCATACCTCTGCTGTGACTTAATAATATTTTTTTTTTAAGAAAAGAGATTCTTAAATGCCTACCATCCTCAGTCCTTGGCTGCTGAGGGAACATGTAGTTAGTAAGCACCATTTTCTGGGTCTCTGAATCAGTCTCTTTTTGAAGAGGTATCAGGGATTTGGACTAGGGAAAGAAAATAAAGGTTTAATTTTTAATAATACTGAAGCAAATACACACCCAAAAATTCCTCTAAAAAGTACTCACCATTTTTTCTATAAAGTATCAATGTGTAGATTACAAAAACGAATCTAAATATACATAATAAAACTTTAAGCATTCATTTAAAACCCCATAAAAACCTAAAAACTAAATTTTTTTTTTATTATAAAACACACATGCACTGTACTGCAATTACATCTCATTATCAATAAAGTTTTTAAAGATCTCATATACTAAATATATCCACAGCTCAATAAATTACTTATCATAGTGATTTAATAAAGCTGTAAAATAAGCCTTTCTATTTCATGTATTCCCCCACTCCACTATTATTCCCTTTTGAGAAGATGCTTTTGTAGAAATGATATAGGTTTAGTCTAGTTATCTGGAGGTTTCTTCTAGCTGAAAAGAGAGTACTTCAAACAAACACTAGGCCGCAATCTGCTTCTCTTCACTCCTGTGTGTCCTGTCTCTATTAATGACACCAGAAGTTATTCAGAGGTAGAACTGAAAGCCCATTATTTTGGACCTCATTTTTTCTTCAAATTTTTTCCCTAACTGGTTATCAAGTGCTTTCGACTCACTTAATACTAATACTTGTGCCGGCCTACTGATCTAACATCCCCACAACCCAAGCCTTGGCTGACTCCAGACAGGCAGGGAACTACCCAATCCTCCCAGCCCCTGACACCCTGTCAATTAATTTTTTTGGACTTACTCTTATGAAAACCTTGCAGCTACCTATAATATTAATCCTATTAAACATTTCCTCTGTGGCCCCCTCCTTGCTCCACAATAAGCACACAGACTGCACTGCATGTCAAATGTCTTCTTCACTGAAAACTTTCTTTGACCTCCTTAGACAATGGAAATGGTGGGTCTACTCCTTTTCCAAAGACAGGGCTTCCCTGAAGCCTTCTCAAATACAGGCTGCTTATTCTCCAATACTTCATAAACCCTAGGCCAGGAGCTGCCTTACGCTTACAAATGCTCTGAGATCATTACTCATATCAAGTAAAAACACCTGTTCTTTTAAAGAACATAAATCCTGCCTCTTCCATTTTTATCCCCTTTCCTAATATTCAGTGACCTCCAGTAGTATTAATCTATTCCCGACTTCTATGCCAATTTTTCCAGTCATGAGTAATTCAAGAAATGTGAAATGTAGATGACATATCCATACTTTCAGCCCAGTAAATAAATATTTCCTAGAGGAAAGTACAGCAAAAGAAACTAAAGCATAATCTAGAGCACCATGAGGACACCAACATATTAGGGACTGGCGGAAGATCAATTCCTAAAAAGGAAAATTGAGGAGTGGCCAGGCAGAAGGACAAGCGGCAAAGGATGGCAACACAGACACTATGCAGCTCTCTCGTTACTGCTCCTACGCTACTTGCTACTCAGCCTCACCGAGACTGCCACCCCTAAACATTCAACTCCATCGCCATCGTTCTAGTCTTATTTCTGCTTCTCTTTTTGTACCTCACCATATCTCATCCTACCCACTTTCCTGACAGTTAACAAGACAATCGACTTGCTACAATGTCCTCTTGCACTTGGCTTGGCAAGGCTGAAACCAGAATCATTACAATTATGTGCTTCTTCAGTATCACACAACTGGGCAAATTGGTGTAACTACAGGATTGTGATAACCAACTTCAACACAGGCTCTCAGTTACCTGAAAACCCTTCTCTATGTCCTAAATTGTATTCTGAAAAAGAGATTATCTTCTAAAAAAGTTTAAGATAAAAATAGAATTCAAGAACTGCTAAGAGTTTAGAAACGGCTACATTCCAAGAATTTCATCATATACAATATTACCACTCCTTCTCACAATCTATAGACCCAAATCCCTTCAAGAAGATAAGAATACCTGCCAGTGCTAAGGATTCAACCAGCTTCCACTTCAGTCATCCAACCCCCTCTCATATCCTTAATCTTATTCTCCACACAGCCTCTTTCCAACAATCTACACACATGCTAATATTAAAGGATCCCTTCATGCCCTATCCCTAGCTACCAATTACTTCATGTTTCACTCCTTTTCCTTCTTGTACAACCCTCTTAAAAGTCTAATCAACAATCATATGGCCTCATTCCCTCACTTATTTATTTCTTAAACTGCTTCAATCTGGTTTTTGACATATATATCTACATTTACATTACTTATAACTAATTAACTATTACTTGCCAAAATACAATGTACACTTTTCAGACTTCATTTGAACTGACTTCTCCACAGCATTTATACTGCTCTATACAACTCCTTCTAAGTCAGTCGGTCGCTTCACCCTTAACTTGAAACCACCATCATAATAGTTTTCCTTCTACCTCTACGGCTGCTCTTTCTAAGACTATCAATCCACCGGCTGCTTACATGATAGTATTCCTCAGGATGCATCCATCCCCAACATTAAAAGAATAATTTTAAATAGTCCATTTTGAGAAAATAATAGAAGTCACGAAACTGCCATCTAGAAAAAGTGACTTAAGATGATGGGATAAATCTTATATATCTTTTTGTGTCACAAATCAAACCTTACAAATTAAAAGGAATAATCTATTATGGAACTGGAAAAAAGGAAACTGTGTCTTCAGTAACAATTTTGAGAAACGTCTCGAAGTTAGAATTAAAAGAATGAAGAAACCAAGAGCACAGAAACCATAGCCTAAAACAAAGTTGCAGGGGCAGGATGGCTCACAGCCACTGCAACTGTCCTATGCATGCTACCTGGAGGCCAAGGTACTTTAAACTCAGCATTCCTATCCGGAACTTAACATCTTCCCATAATTTTTTTTTCCTTTGTGGTTCCCCTATCTTGGTTATGGTATCAATATCTACCTAGTCCACATACATGCCTTCTTCAAATGTACTGACATGACTTTTTAAGTTATGTTTTAAATATACTGGCTCTTCCCTGGCGGTTATATTTTCAGCCAGTACTTTCTATTGCCTTGAGTATGGATGGCAATGTCCTTCAGCTGGTCTCCTCTGCCTTCATGCTCAGCTTCATCCCCTGCTAAATCCATCTTCCATAAAGCAGCCCCAAATGCCTTTCTAAAATGTCAATCTATTCATAGCACTTATGTGCCCATGTTACACTGGTTCCCCCCTCCGAAAGACTGCTCCTTCCTCTTAAACTAAAGACATATATGAGTAACTGATTGATGACTATAATGACCAAATGCCCAATTGGCCTAGGAATATTGCCATTTTACACATTTTTCTGACATAATTATCATAAAGCTTCCTTTCACTATCAAAAGTGTCCTAGCCTACTAGGGACAACAAATTACATAGCACTCTAACCACAGTAATGTTCAACTGAGCCTGACTATGGCTCCAGAATCCTTAAAACAATCTTTCAGAAGCCACTCATTAATTTATGAGCTGACATACCAAAAAAAAATCTATTTACCATTCTTGAAATATAATGAAAGTTCCTTTGCATGGCATACACAATCCTCTGTGACCTCAGTCCCCATTGATCTCTTTGACCTCATTTCCTATTCTCCCATCTAACAGGTCACGCTCTAGTCACAATGAACCACTTGTAGAGCTACTGAATATACTAGACTGATTCACCAGTAAGTGCTTAGGCTCATGGCATTTCTTCTAACTAGAACACTGTTCCCCCTTCTTTGTTTAAATCCTGCAACTCTTCCAATAAGTAATTAGGCATTGCAGGCATCTCCTCTTCTGGAACACCTGTCTTTACACCCCCAAGTTATGTTCCCTTTCTTTGATCCTGAAGCCTAGGCCTACCCAGTCATTTACAATATTGTATTAAAATTACCTTCTTCATAGGCTATTAGGCAATGTTTTGTAAATCCAGCTGCAAAACTTCAAATCAGTTTCAAATTCAGTTAAGAGAGACCAGACAGATAAAAGTCCCATACATATGAAATGACATATTTAAGAGATGTTGTAATCACTTACGTTCAAGCTCTAATTAAAGCAAAGGTACCCTCATTTAGTATTTCCTTCCCTAATTTACAGAATGAGTAAATACTTCAGTCTAATCCATAAGTGAGGATCAACATCAACTTAAGACTTTCAGAATTTTAATAAGACTTAAGTGGAAAAGGGTCCTCAGTTAAGAAGTCTGGAGAATCCTAAAATACAGACAATGGATTTCTTTACTGTAGTACAAAAGAGGGTTGTTAATATATCCAAAAGAGGTACATAATATAGTCCCCAAATTCAATGTGACCGTGGAACTTAAAATACCTCATGAAACTAGTGTATACAAAACTTTGGAAAATACAGCTTTAGATAAATTATTATAAGGCATTGCTTAAAATTAAATACTCAGCAATAGTTTATGAGAAATATCAGCAAATTGTATATGCAACCCTGCTACTCTTCTAATACCTGTCAAACTTTCTTTGTAGCTCTGAAACATTCCACAGATACTTGTTTCTATCTCTCTCCCATGAGAATGTAAACGTAATAAGAATGTAAAAAAAGTCTATTTGCTTCACCAATACATCTCCAGCTCCCAGAGCAGTTCATGGCCTACTACAAGCTTTCAATAAATGTTTGTCAAATAAAGATAAGGCCAAAGTATAACTCTTAATTTCTGAGAAACACCTCCTTAAGGTGTGTGAAAGTGCTTAATTAGAAGTACAGTTTAAATTAATTATCAAATTTCTACAGATACACGCCATAAAAAATCACTATAAAAACTAAAAAGTAAGGGAGTATTGTGTCTGACTTCCTAATGTGCCTTTTTTTAACGGATTTAGGAGGAATTAGACAAGTTCAACAGGATTTATTTTCTATAAATCTATACATATTTCACAAAAATTATCTGTAAATATTTTCTAAGACATTCCTTACATAGAATGTTTTTACATGTGTTCACCAGTATAACTGCTCTTAAATGAGCCTACGTAAATCAGAATGTGTAGCTGTATAGCACTTGGAACTCAGTTTACAGAACCAGAATGCCCACCTGATTATCTGAGAGCCACATCGCTGTCAGTTGCTGTAGCTTTGTAAAGCTAAAGGGCAAATTCTTTAATCTGTTGGAAGATATATAAACAAAAATTAAACTTTAAAATGAGAAACATTAAAATGAGAGTAAATCTAATGGTCTTCTAAACAATGTTTTGCTATTGCATATGGAAGTAGGAATAGATTGTTAATTCAGGAAAAAAAGCTAATGTAGGTCTCTGAATAGGATATAAAACAAAATATTATCCAGTTTTGAAAGAATAAGTTTTTAAGACATAATTCTTCAACTGAATAAACCTGGCCAGGGAAAAAATGAATAATCTAAAAACCATAAAAAATTATCGGGTAAGAAAAAATATTAACTATGCCTACCTTAATGAAAAGACATAGACACATTAAGAATGTCTCATAAAATTGTTTTGGATATTTTATTTGGATTTTAAGAGAACAAACTGTTAGCAGCACTCTTAGTGACAGTTTTTTACAAAAACTGCACTGATCTATATTTCATGTGAACCAGCACTTTCATACTTAAGAAGACTATCTTTTAACACTGTAATGAGTAAAAACAAAGTAATATAAATATTTATAAGGATGATCAATGAGAATAGAATCCTATTTAAAATAAAAGCCTACCTTCTGTTTATACCCATCTGCCAAGGCAATTAATTTGTTGGAACCTAGAGCTCTAGTTTTAGGGTACAGTGAATGGGCCAAAACAAGGATTTAATTTTTTTAAAGGCAGTGGTTCTTCTTAAATAAAATGGAGCAGTCAGAATATCCTATGTAGTCAGAAAACTGAGTTTCAATAAAACTCTACCCATTTTTTTCTATGTGAGTCACCTTAAATCTGAGTCTTAACTTTATCCTCTATAAAACAGAAATATCTGTTATACCATTTCATAAGATTGTTCTGAATACTTTGTAAGATGCTATGAAAACAAAATGTAAGAATTCTCTAGAAACACTTGTATCAGTACAGCAGTTCTCCCCTATCCACAGAGGATAAGTTCCAAACCCCTCCGCCCCCCTCCTGAAGCCAAGGATAGTACCGAACCCTATGTATACTTTCCCTCCAAATACATATATACCATTCCCCTACAAGAAAGCACTTTATGGTTTCTTTTTGGCAATCTGAATTGGCAGCATTGCTATTCTCGTGCTTGAGGCCATTATTAAATAAAATAAGGATTATGTGAACACAGTACTGTGATACGGTAAGACGTGATCTGATAAAGAAGGCTAAGTGAGGAACAGAGCAGGTAGCATATACAGGGTATATACACTGGACAAATGAATGATTCATGCCCACAGAGAAACGGCACGAGATTTCATCACGCTACTCAGAACAGCATGCAATTTAAAACTTATGAATTGTTTATTTTTGGAATTTTTCCATTGACTATTTCAGACCACGATTGACCACAGGTAACCAAAACCGAATAAAGTGAAATCGTGGGTCGGGGGACTACTGTATTCTATCTTTACCTCAGGATAAAATTATGGACAATCTGTTCTTATCTTAAACATTGTTACAACTTATCAACCCTAGGAATCTATCTGCTCTACACCTTGGCTATGCTGTCTAAGCTATATGAAGGATGTCTAATAACACCATTGCTCGGAAAAATACGAAGATTACGTTAAAAGATGCTTTGTTCAACAGCAGTATTAAGGTGAAGATCTGATTTTAGGAATAAGAAAAGTTGCTATAAAGGAGAGAATAAAGTTTGCATAGCTAAGGTCAATGGGAAACGAACTGTGACAACCACAGTATGTTAACTAACATAAGATAAATTCTATTTTAAAAATAAAATATATATGAAAACAACATGCATTAGATATTCGATCACACATAATGAAACTTGAATTTTATCCAATGTCTTCTATAAACCAACTGATGAATACATTACAAACCTATTGTCACTTAAATTAATGACTTTTAATTTTTGCATATCACCCATTTCCTCTGGAAGTGTCTCAAGTTTATTGGAATGGAGAAACAGCACAGTTATATTTTTCCAGCTGCCAATCTGAAAAATAAACATAAAATTGGGGAATCAGATATGTGGCCTACTACTTAACAGACATAAATAAAATATTTTCAAAAGTTATGAAAAATACTATTCTCATTTATGAAAGAAAATTTTATTTTCCCTTTTCAATTATTAATTTTCATGTAGAAAGTAAAGTATTTAGGTATCTCTTGTAAATCAATATAGCTAATAATTCTTCTGAAGAATAACTTAGTTACATAATTATTCCTGAAAGAAAATAAAACCACACTAAGCAGCTATAAAAAATAATTAGATAAATGAAAAAATAAAAGTTCAGAAGAAATTTAAATGATAGTACCTCTGGGGGTAATTGTTGTAAGTAATTATGATCTGCAGCAAAGGTTCTTATATTAATAAGCTGCCCAATAGATGAAGGCAAAGCTTCAACTTCATTGAAGCTACAATCCAGTTCTTCTATTGATACTAACCTTTAAGAAAGAAAACATACATTTAAAAAAATTCCTTACATATAATCCAACATTTAAGAATATAGGAACATTTGAACTTGACTTTAACAAAACTAACAAAACTCTATCTCCACTAAGATAAACTTCACCAATAAACAATTGGCCTATCTTTATTATAAATGTACCCAGACAATAATCAATTGTTTATTTAAATGTTTATGACATCTCCTTTAGATGCTATTTATGCAATTACCTGAAAATATATATGGCATGCTGAACTGAAAGAATTCACAAAAATCTTACCCTCCTATAGAGTCTGGCAGATACATTAATTGATTTTCATCTATTTTAAGAGTTGTTACATTCTTCAGTGAACCTATTGAGGGAAGAAATAATACGTAATTTTCCAGCTTGAAGGAGAAGACAGTCAATCAACAGTCAATGTGAGTACAAACTGCATTTGACATTAATCATAAAGAACTTTCCCAATCAATCTGGAGACACCATAACAACCTCATCACTCTCTAGTCCCCTACCCTGTATTTCCAATTCCCACTGAAATGTAGGTGTCATAACCAAGTAGGGACTTTTTATCTGCTTTGTTCACTGTAATAGTCCTCTTCCTTAAAATAATGCCGTGGTACAGTAAAAACATGTAATACAAACTTGTGCTATTAATGGATTAAAGAAATGATACTATGAAGGTAGTTTTTATAGGTGTATAACAAACTATTCTATGTACACTAAATACTAAAACAATAAGATGGAACTTAAGTTAAAATTAATCATGCTGAATGAATTTTAGAATTTGCAAAATGTAAACTGAGCTAAAATAACTATGTGGTTCGACTGGAAAATATGGAAAAAAATTTTCTTGGTTTTTATATTTAAACATCACAAAGATACCAAGATTTAACTTTTTAGTTCTTTAATCAAAATAATTCAATTCCCTTGATGCAGCATGAGACAAGTAACTGGACAAATCAATATATACTCTCACAGAATTTGCTAAACTGGTCTTTCTTGTCAGTGAGTCTAAAATGAAGACTGAAAAAGCCATCAGATTAAAGGCTACGATCAAAATAAAACAAATAAAGGAAAAGAAAGAATTAAATCAAGTTTGGAAAAATTAACCTCTTTTTAAAAAAACATTAAATTTTATTAGTGATAAAAATGATGTTTACTTAAAGAAAAACACAGTAACGTCAACATAGGTGTAAACTGTATGACTGATCAAATTAGGAAAAAATTCAGTAAGATTTGTGACTTCAGACTTCCTGTCAAGATGGAGGCGTAGGTAGACACACTTTGCCTCCTTGCCCAATCCTAGAATTACAACCAGATCTCAAAACTAATAATACCCAGAATTGTCAGAAAAATCGAGCTGCATGGAAGTCCGACAACCAAGGATTTAAAGAAGACACGTTCACTGAGACCGGTAGGAGGGGCAGAGTTGCAGAGATGGGCAAAAAGGCAGCATGTTGTGGAAAGGCAACGGCAGGGCACAGAACAGGTGGGAGGGATACCTTGGGAGAAAACAATCCCAGTCCCAGCCACACTGCCCAGGGTTCCAACACCAGGAAGATAGATCCCCATTACCTCTGGCTGTAAAAACCAGCAGGAGTTGGGGAGGCAGAAGAAATTGCCAGATTTTTGCTGCTTAAAGGGCCAGCACCGTCTTAGACCATACCCAAAGGCACCCACTCCAGGATTCACCACTTGGGCAGCAGCTGGAAGGGTGCCAGTAGCACACAGGAAAGGGGGTGAAGCGACTGGAAATAAGGTGAGCACTGGGCAAACCACCAGAAGCCAGGTGGCTGCAGTGCCCCCTGTTGGAACCCTCCTCACACAGCCAGAATGCATGAAGCAGATTACCCCTCCTAGGAAATTACCAAAAGTTCCGTCCCACATGATTTACAGGCCACACTACTAAGACAGGGAGTAAAAGCAGCTCTACTTAATACACAGAATTAAACACAAGGAAGCTGCTAGATTGAGGAGACAAACAAAAATGGCCCAAATGAAAGAAAAGAACAAAACCCCAGAAGAAGAACTAAGCCAAATGGAGATAGCCAACCTATCAGACGCAGAGTTCAAAACACTGATTATCAGGATGCTCAGAGAACTCCTTGAGTACAGGCTAAAAAAAAAAGGAAGAAATGAAGGTCACAATAAGTGAAATAAAAAATAATCCACAGGAAACCAACAGAGAAGGGACAGAAGGTAGGATTCAAATCAATGTTTTGGAACAGAAGGAAGAGATAAACATTTCACCAGAACAAAAAGGAAAGAGAATTCAAAAACTTGAGAACAGTATAAGGAGCCTCTGGGACACCTCCAAACATGCCAACATCCAAATCATAGGGATGCCAGAAGAAGAGGAAGAAGAGCAAGAAGAGTAAGAAATTAAAAACTTATCTGAAAAAATAATGAAAGAAAACTTCCTAATTTGGTGAGGGAAATAGACATATTAGTACAGGAAGCAGAGAGTCCCAAACAAGTTGGACCCAAAAAGGAACACATCAAGACACATCATAATTAAAATGCCCAATGTTAAAGATGAAGGGAGAATCTTAAAAGCAGCAAGAGGAAGGCAGAGAATTACCTACAAAGGAGTTCCCCTAAGACCGTCAACTGATTTCTCGAAAGAAACTTAGCAGGCAAGCAGGGATTGCAAGAAATATTCAAAGTGATGAAAAGCAAGGACCTACAACCTAGATTACTCTATCCAGAAAAGCTATCATTTAGAATGGAAGGGCAGATAAAGTGCTTCCCAGACAAGGTAAAGCTAAAGGAGTTCATCACCACCAAACCTATATTACAGGAAATGTTAAAAGGGAGTTATTTAAGAAAAAGATCAAAACCATTTAACATTAAAAAGGCAACAAATGCACAAATGAATCTAAAAAACAAAAGCTAAGCAAACAACCAGAACAGAAACAAAATCATAGATATGGAGATGATTTGAAGGGTTATCAGCTGGGAGGGGGAAGGGCGTGAATGGGGAAATGGTGCAGGGATTCAGAAGCATAATTAATAGGAACAAAATAAACATAAGGAAGTTAAGAACAGCACAGGAACCCTGGCTGGTGTGGCTCAGTGGATTGAGTGCCAGCCTGAGAACAGAAGGGTCACCAGTTTGATTCCCAGTCAGGGCACAAGCCTGGGCTGCCTGCCAGGCCAGGTCCACACTGGGGGTGCGCATGAGAGGCAACCATACATTGATGCTTCTCTCCCTCTCTTCCTCCTCCCCCCCACCAAAAAAAAAAATAAATAAATAAAATATTTTTAAAAAGAAATACAAAATGGTCTTTAAAAATAGCATAGGAAATGGAGAAGCCAAAGAACTTACATGCAGGACCCATGGACATGAACTAAGGGAACTAAGGAAAGGGACTGCTGGAGGGAAGGGGTGTATCAAGTAGATGGGAGCAAGGAGGAAAAAACTGGGACAACTGTAATAGCATAATCAATAAAATATACTTTAAAAAAGAATAAAAATTTACTTTGATCAATCTTAAAGATTTGTGACTTCAGCAGTAAAGTAGTAAAACTATGTCAATAAATCAAGCAACAGCAAAAACTTAATTTCTCAGCTTTTACATTACTAAAAATTAATTACATGAATTAGAAAGTAATACAAACCAATAGTCTCAGGCAGTTGTTGAAGTGAATTGCTTGATAATATGAGGTCTTGAAGGTTTTCACATGCTGAAATTCCTTCTTCAACCATTTCAATATTATTTTTAGAAAAATCCAAATATGTGAGCTGTTTCAAACTACCGATAAACTGTAAGTAAAAAAAAAGGAAAATCTAATGACTCTATCAGCCATAAGTAATTTGTAAAACATTTAGGTAATATATCTAATGCCAAGTAATAACTTGTAATTAAAAGTTTTATGAGATAGAAAACTCATCAATTTTTTGAAGAATACCATTAGTAATGTATTCAGTAATTAAGAGAAGAGTTCCTACTTAATTTTATCCCAGCGGAGTGACAAAGGGCATATACTTTTCTTTGAGAAATAAGCTGTCCAGTTTTGGCTAGAGAGATAGCAAATACCCGTATTCTTTCAGACCATAAGACACACCTAGGTTTTAGGGGAGGAAAGTAGGAAAAAAAATTTTGAAGCAAAACTTGTGTAAAATATTTAGTAACATAAATAACATAATATTTCACCAATGTAAATGTAAACAGAACTCAACAGCAGCATTAACAATCTTATTCCTCCCAAATGGGGAGGTGCGTCTTATAGTCCAAAAAATAAGATACATGGATTTTTTTCCCTCCCCCCGCCGCCCGCATGAATTCTTATACTTTCAGAGTATGGGAGCAAACAAAGTATCAGTTGGGAAGACAGAAATTACATAAAAAATATACCAGCTGAACAATTCCATGGGCAAGGACACACACATAACCCACTGTATTAAAAATAATATTTTACTAAAGTTTATTATGGAAATGTTTCTGATTTTAATCAAGCATGTGTTGACAGTAAAAAAAATTTTTTTTGTAACTATCGAATTCTGTTAAGAACAAGTAATTTGAAAACGTATAATACATAAAACTGCAAAGATGCACAGCAATAAGTAAAGCCATTTGAAATTTGATATACTCACACTTGGAATAAAAGTCAGTCTATTACCATCCATCCAAAATTCTTTCAATCCATTTAGTTGCTGGAGTACTTCAGGCTGTTTGGATTAGGAGGAAGAGACAAATCTAATTATTTACTTGAATGTCTTTGTGTCACAAAAAGCCCTGGAAATTTCTAGTAACTTTTAGGTTTTTTTGAAATTTTTTTATTTATTTATTTTTAGAGAGAGGAGAAGGGAAGGACAAAGACAGGGAGAGAAACATTGGTGAGAGAGAGAAACATCAATCAGTTGCCTCTCACACACACCCAGACAGGGACTGAACCTGCAACCCAGGCATGTGCCCTGATTGGGAATCGAACTGGCAACCTTGTACTTCATGGGATGACACCCAACTAACTGAGCCACACCAGTCAGGGTGATAACTTAGTTTGAAACAAAAAAATGAAGGAAAACGCAAAAGAGTCAAGCCTTTTCACTATATTGTAGTTGGAGTACTATTACTAAAGAACACAAAGATAGACATTTCCTAACAGATCACAAAAAATTCATTTAAGCTTTTGATTACATAATAGGTTCAAGTATTTATACAATTAATAAAGAAAAAAATAAGGGCAATTGCTTTCAAGAATACAATGAAAAGATACTCTGAATTACCTGTAACAAGCTTTCAAGAAAAAGAGGAAAGAAAAGAAGAAATAGGGCAACATACTTCTTAAACGTCCTTCTTATAAAGGAAAGGTAAGTAACCAAGCCATAATCACATGATAAGCTAACTCTGTTATTTTAAACTTGCAGCAATTACATGGTGAAATACTGTTTATAATATGATGCTGAGGACAAAAAATAATCAATCAAAAAGTTGCAGTGCACCTTGGTATTTAGGCAAAATATGATCTTGGGCATTCACCCTTGGAGGCTTTTCTGATTCAACCTTCAAAGATAATTCTGTTGTCCCCACAAACCTGTGTGCAATCAATGACAGTGTGATGGCACAGAGTGCCACCATGTCTAATCACCATAACAACATGAATAACACATGAAGTATATGTCATTCAGATTTTTAACATATAAATATAGATTAAAATTCTAGGTGCAATATGGATTAAAATAAATTTCCTTTTCTGCTTTACCTGTTAAAATTCTAATACTATGGTTCTTATAATGTGTAATATTGAAATACTAAAATGGTACAGAAGCTAATGATTTTCAGTGCTGTCTGATTCTCAAAATTAACATTAAGAATTTTCAAAGTTAATATGGAAATAGATAAATACATATAAAACACATATTGAGAGAGTACAATAGCTAGATAATTTAGGAAGCATAGAATATATATTTTTTCACAAGTAGTAAAGCCTTACACAACACACAATAAAGCTAAGCATAAACCACCTTAAATTAAAATATAATAAAGAATATGAAAAAAGTATTTTATGTAAAATATGAGGTACTCAAAACCATGCTCTTCCACTGACTTCAGCTGAAAAGCTGACTGCATTTAGTGAACAAATGTACAATACATTACCCACAGGGCAATCATGCTGCTGAAAGTACTGAAAAATTCTGGTTCTTAAGACTATCATTTGAAATCTATCAGAATTTAAAAAAATGAACTTGAAAACATACTATAAAAATTTTAATGATGACATTTAAGTTAATACATTCTTCTTTAAAAATATCTCTAGCTTAGTCTCTTGGAGAAATGACTAAAGCCAAAAAACTGCTTACCTACTCCTTTCCTTTTTCATTCAGCATCATAGCATACTGTGCGTATAAAAGAAAAGCATAATCTAGAGATCTCACTGCCAACTCAAAAATAATAGTCATTTCCACTCAGTATTTTTTCCCTTTACCTAGTAAATACAAGTATTAGAAGTGTTTTATCGTTAAATAAATTCCTAAGCAATACCTCTGAAAATTATTTTTGATCAGGAAGTAGTATTTTTCCTGTTGCATTCTAATCTGATGAAACATTGTTTTTCCTTTATAATCTCTCACTTCCTACTCCCTACGCCTAAACACTTTTGGATTCTTTTTCCCATGGGTTTCTCATTAATTTTACATTTTATCCTTACTTTTGTCATATGTTTCTATCTGGTTAACTTTCCCTGTTAAGAATTTCCATATCCTGTCTCTCAAAAATATATGTATGCCTTTCCCTAATTTTATACTTAAAAGTGCAGCGAATACATTAATTTTCACATTTTGTTCTTGAAAAAATATAAGACTATGGACAGGGAGATTGGTGAGAACTTACCACTTCTGTGAATTCATTACTCCCCAAATCCAATCTTTCCAGCTGGGTCAGTCTATTCATGGTTCTGTGTACAATGGATTTATAAAGAATTAAGTATACAAAAACATTAATTAATGGAAATTGTCAAATTAAGAGTGTAAAACATTCTTATGTAATGTATCTTGTTGTATAGACTTTCGCATGGTGACAAAACAAGAACAATTTTCTAAGAAATCATCATACAGTTATGCCTCACTTAATAATGGGGATACGTTCTGAGAAACACATTGTTAGGTGATTCCATTGTTGTGTGAACATCATAGAGTATTCTTATGTAAACCTAGATGGTTCAGCCTAGTACACACTTAGGCTATGCAGTATAGCCTATTGCTCCCAGGCAACAGCCTGTACAGCATGTTACTGTACTGATTACTGTAGGCAGCTGTAGCATAATAGTATCTGTATCTAAACACAGAAAAGTTACAGTAATACTGTATAAAAGACAAAGTATGTGCATGTGTAATTCTATTGTCTCTGGAAATTTAACATATTAGAAATAGTAAGTAAAATAAAACTCAAATGTTTCTCTAGATTTTTAGTGGAAAAAAAGACATTTTCATTGTAATGTTAGTATATGTTATGGACCTAGCATTAGATAAAGCTAATTTTCCCCAGTACTTCCATTTTAAATATGCCATTCTATCAACTCTAACAAAACCAATTCATCTCACAAACCCAATTTTTCTTAAGCTGCTTTATTTAACTTAGATTTACTGAGTGTCTTTTCTCAGGTAATATGAGGTATTATAATTCTATTTCCCTTACTCATACCTGTCTTTGTCCAGAAATCTTATAAGTCAGTTCTAGTTTGCTTCATAGCAAAGCAAAAGGTGTTTTCAAGATCTTTCTGAAGAAAGACGCTATGATATTTAACTCCTACATCCATAATACTGTATCAGGTGGACATTTTAGAAAAGTAAAGAGGGCTGTGAGGTGGGGGGAAGACTGAAAGAAGAAAACACAATCTTATTTTTCTTAATTCGATCTTCTTATAATGACTAGATAACATAAAATTCACATGTGGCAATTAAATGCTATATCAACAAGGGCAAGTTACAAAAGAGGGTATGAAAAAGAAAAGTAGTGCACTGGAAAACTTCAATTTCAAATGACATCCTTAAAAAGTTATGTTTTAAAACTGATTTAGGAAAATGTAAATGACATATATATGCAATAAAAGAAAAAATACAGTGTAAAAGCATCTCCATCTTAACTTGCAGCTTATACTGGCAACTTTGGTCCTACTCCTACATTCCAAAAATTTCCTTTTTATTTCATTTTCAAGTCTTTTCATTTAAGATCTGGCTTTCCTCTCCAAGGAGAAAATAGAAACAATAGCCCTCAAATTTCCTCCTACTTCTAAAATTCGTTTGCATTTAACTCATTTTTATGTTCTCTCTAAGAGGAAAAATACATATCCTTTATGTCTTAACTACTGTGTCCTCCAGTATTAAGATGGTATTAAATTTCACTCAGCTACATACCTACGACAGCTTTCCCACTGCTCTATTCTTTGATCATAAAAAGGTTCACTTGCACAGCTTAAATGCATGTGACTTTATAGTTTGTGAAGACTCAAAGGTTTTAATCACATCTTAAAAAGAAAGCAGGAAAGAATTATATTTGCAAACTTCGAGTTAAGGAGTTAAAACAAGTGAATTCCTGTGATATTAACTGTAGACCTTTTCAATAAACAATTTACATTATTATTATTGAAATCTCTTAGAAAACAGTCAAGTTTTGTGTTAAGAAGTCATTAATGCCAGAATCAAATGGGACAACTTAACTGAACAATATAAAGATGAAAAAAATATAAATCATAATTCCCACTTTAATTTATACTCACAAACTATCACTAATAACTCCAGTCATAATTCCTACACTGAATAATTATTAAGCTAATATATAATGTCTTTTGGGAATCAAAACTAGATATACTTGTCCTGGCCTGGTAGGTCTATTGGTTATAGCGTTGTGCGTTGTCCAGATATGCCAAGGTTGCAGGTTTGGTTCCCAGTCAAGCCACACAGAAGAATTGATCATCGAATGTATAAGTAAGTGAATCAACAAATTGACGTTTCTCTCCCCTTTCCCCCCTCTCTAAAAATCGGTAAGTTAAAAAAAGAAAAAAACTTTGCTCTGTGCCCCCAAAGGTTACAGTCACGGGGGAAAAGGGGAAGATCCAAGTGCATGTGCACATGTTATGTATGTGGGTCAGTAAGATGAGAGTGAAATTATTAACAAAATTGGACTAGTGTGGTAATGTCATAACAGATATAATAAACAAGATGCTATAGAAGTTGAGTAAACAGAACTAACTCCTCAGGAATTGGAGATACTTCTTTGAAGAGGTGACAGTTAACTCTTGACAAACAAATTATAACAGGAGTCATCAAAATTTTCTGTAAAGGGGCAGATAGGAAATATTTTAGTCTTTGCATATAATTTGTCACAAATACTCTACTCTACCACTGTAGAGCAAAAAACAGCCATAGAAAAAGCATTTGACAAGGTACAGCACCCATTTATGATCAAAACACTCAGCAAAGTGGGAATTAAGGGAGCATTCCTCAACATAATAAAGGCCATATATGAGAGACCTACAGCCAACATCATACTCAATGGACAAA
>PVKM010014703.1:0-28702 GCA_004027735.1 Carollia perspicillata | reverse complement strand
CTTGCTGCTTCTAGGATTCTCTCCTTCATTTTAATCTTGGCTAATGTAATTATGATGTATCTTGGTGTGTTCCTCCTTGGGTCCACCTTCTTTGGGACTCTCTGAGCTTCCTGAACTTCCTGGAAGTCTATTTCCTTTGCCAGATTGGGGAAGTTCTCCTTTATTATTTGTTCAAATAACTTTTCCACTTGTTGTTCTTCCTCTTCTCCTGCTGGTACCCCTATGATTCGACTGTTGGAATATTTCAAGATGTCCTAGTGGTTCCTAAACCTCTCCTCATTTTTTTGAATTCTTGTGTCTTCTTTTCTTTTTTTTTTTTTTAATTTATTTATTTATCTTTAGAGGGGAAGGGAAGGAGAGAGGGAGAGAAACATCAATGTGTGGTTGCCTCTCATGGGTCCCCTGCTGGGAACTGGCCTGCAACCCAGGCATGTGCCCTGACTGGGAATCGAACTGCGATTCTTTGGTTCACAGGCCCGAGCTCAATCCACTGAGCTACACCAGCCAGGGCTTGTGTCTTCTTTTCTGATTGGATGTTTCTTTCTCCCTTCTGGTCCACACCATTGATCTGAGTCCCAGTTTCCTTCCCATCCCTATTGGTTCCCTGTACATTTTCCTTTATTTCACTTAGCGTAGCCTTCATTTTTTCATCTAATTTGCAACCAAATTCAACCAGTTCTGTGAGCATCCTGATCATCAGTGTTTTCAACTGTGTATCTGACAGGTAGGCTACCTCTTCATCGCTTATCTGTATTTTCTCTGGAGCTTTGATCTGTTCTTTTGTTTGGGCCTTTTTTTTTTGGTCTTGATGCGCCTGTTACATAGTGAAGGGCAGAGCCTTACTTGTTCACCCAGGCAGGGCAACCCAGTTGCTGGGTTGTGATGCTATATGTGGGGCAGGGGTCTGGGAGGGAACAATGGTGCTTGCTGAGCTCTCTGCCAGATTTCAGTCACTTCCCCCACTTCCCCCAAGCAAACTGGGCCCTTCTGGTGCTGATTCCCATGAGGATGGGTTTGTGTATGTTCTAGGACCCTGTGGGTCTCTCCAACAAACTCTTCTGTGAGGCTGGGAGTTTATCCCAGCACGTCAACCCCCACAGGTGTTTTAAATCTGTGTTTTGATGCTTTATTTCCCCCACACTGGAGCCCTGGGTTGCGGGATCTGTCTTGCTTCCGGTTTTGCTCGATTTATCTGCACACAAATGTGGGACCGCCTGGTCCACCAGCTGCCTTGCCTGCCTCACCCATCCACAATCTGCCGCCTCACTGGGTCCGCCAGCCACCACTTTGCCAAGAGCCCTCCTTGCCCGGCCACCCAACTCCACCCCTCCTAACTGTCTGGATGAATATTTCTTCTTTAACTCCTTGGTTGTCAGACTTCAATTTTCTGTCAGTACTGGTTATTTTTTGTTTTTAAATCGTTGTTGTCCTTATTTTGGTTGTGTGAGGAGGCACAGTGTGTCTACCTATGCCTCCATCTTGGCCGGAAGTCCTCAGGTTATTCACATGATTTTAAAAGAGTTAGAAATTATAAAACTAAACGACAAAATTAAAACAAGAAGAGATGTTTGAAAAAGAATCAATTGGAAATTATGTAAATAAAGAATAGTCACTAACATTAAAACCTCAGTACACAAGGTACTTTATTAGATTGGATAGAACTGAAGTACGAACTGGTAAATATGAAGCTAACACTTAGGAATTCACTCAGACTGCAACTCAGAATAAAAAGAAAAATATAAAAGAGTAGTTAATAAACATGAAGAACAGCTCCACAAACACCTATAAGGCATCAGAGCAAAAGAAACTGAAGAGGATGGGAAAAAAGCAATATTTAAAGAGATGAAGCTAAGAATATTTAGAGATAAACTCAAGAGGATGGGAAAAAAGCAATATTTAAAGAGATGAAGCTAAGAATATTTAGAGATAAACTAAGAATATTCAAGAAATACATGTTTTCAGATTAAAAGCACATTCTAAACACTGAGAAAGATAATGTAAATAAATAAGAAAGCAGATAATTAAATCAATTTTAAAAATCCACACAAACTAAAAATATTAATTATACAAAAATTTCAAAAGCAGCCAGAGAGCACCCTGAACACACACTGGATCTGTTGGGTCACAGACCTCTAGAAGAGGCTGGCTGCCAGCACAGCAGCCGGACCAGCGAGCTCACTGAGCCCTGGCAGCCTGCAGAGACAACAGGGAATCAGGAGCTCAGACCATCACACCCAGGCTGACACAGAGTCCCATAGGCGTTTTGCCTTTTCCTTAAAGGTACAAGGTAAAGCAACTCTTTCAAAATATAGACAACCCCAAGAAACTTTCTGGAAAGTTTCTGAAAAGGAGACCCCTAAATGTTTCCAGCAACTTCTGGCAACAAGAGATTTGACCTCCCTGGAATGGGTGTTCAGGTCTTGGCTTTAAATTTCTTCTTTTCCACCAGGCTTCTACGAACAGCACCAAATGTGAACTTTACTGGATGCCTTTGTTCACCAACTTCAGACAGAGAAACTCATTACATAGTAAAAAAAGTGAGCAAAGGGGCTGATGCCAACAGGATTCACTGTTTGCTACAGTTTTTACTAGCTGCTATTTGAGCTCAAAATTTTTCATCTATATTCCTTCATTACTTACAATTTCTCTACCACATGTTATTTCATTCTACTACATCTTCTCTGAAGCAAAAGGAACAGAAAATAAAAAGAAACAAGAATAATAACCTGAGTTATATGGAAAGAAACTTGATTTAGAGGATCACAGATGATTTGCAATGGGGGAAATATGGTCTCTGGTAACACACAACACAAATATTGTTCAGATAAAGACTAAAGCTACAATTTAAAAAATGTTGAGTAAACCTCTCATTTAGCTTCCCTTGGAAAGCAGAGCTCAAAGAAGCTAGAAAAGGTAAAGACCAGAATTCTCCACATTTCCAGACAGAAAAACCCTCTCACCAAAACCACCCAGATGATGCTATCCAAACTGTGTACTTTGCAGTCATCCAAAGGGATCAACAGGGAAACAGGCCCTAGAACTAGCCACCAGTTTCAAAACCTTTCTAAAAACAGTTATGTTATGGCACAAGAGCACCACCTACTGTAATAGTTCCAAGGGACATTTTAGTCCCTTTATTCAAAAACGGCTGTACACCTACCTCTACCCGATTGATAACCTTGGCTTCAGAAAAATGACTGTGAGGAGATGGACTTCAAATCATTTCAACCTAACTGGCTGTTTCTTTCTCTTCTAAAACTAGGGCTTTTGCCAACACCCCCTGAGAATGAAATAGCACTCCTCCTTGCTTCCCCCATTTTTGCTTTAATAACCACAGCAAAATATCTTGCTACTGCTGACATCCTCTTTCCTTCCTATACAACTTCAGCTATCCTAGTGACTACTGCTTTCTCTAGAGCTCTTCCTCTCCCTGTTTTCTAAGGGGCAGAGAAAAACTCAAGGGGGAAGCTATAGTAGTTCTCATGGGTCTGGGAAGAATATGTCTAAGGCCAAATTTTAATCCCTACAATGCACAATATTAAGATTGGGAAATAGTGCTTTTGCAAACACCTTTCAAGATGAAATACGACAGTCCTCCTACCCTCTAAGAAGTTTAAAATAAATACAGAGGATCTAGACCAGCAAAGTTGGAGGCCAAATGAACTACTAGCAAAATAGAATAAAGAAGAAAATAACATGGGCAAAGACAATTTATGGGATATTTTAAGTAATATCAGTGTAGAGCTAACTGTTTTGCTATGCTGTATACACACAAACATAACTAAAGCTATGACAAAAATAGGGTTCTTTCTGGATCCTCCTTCCTGGCTTTCATGAAGCTTCTAGGTATTGCCAATTACAAAAGCCCTGACAGGTTCACTCGAACAATTCCTATAAATTCTAGCCTGAGATGTCATTTAGCTTTGTTATATTTTATTGGTTTGGTGAGAGCACTCTATTTATGAGCCATTATATGTACAACCTTTACTGTGCCTTAGTCATGGTGAGAAAGCAGCAGCTTATATTTATTCCCAATCACACTGCATACCCTCTCATCCAGAATTAGTCAGGGTTTCCATTACAGAAAGAGCATCCACATGAAAACAGAGAAGAGATCCTCTACCCAGCACAGTAAGGGAAGAAATAACATGTATCCCCAAAATATCAGTCATCTGATGCCTGTAAAATACAAACTTGTTAACTTGGAAATTATAAAAACTTCAAAACAATAAATGTGTCAGTATTCTATTTCAATTACTTCACAGGAAAAGAAAAATGATACTTTAGAAAAATTTCCATCGCAGTGCTCGAGTGCATAAACCTCAAGCAAAATGTGTACTCTGTAGAACAATGGTGTTTGTTAATGCCCTTGGGCGAGGAGAACTAGGGCAGTATCACAGGGAGGGTGAGTCCCACTGAATGTGAAAACCTCTGGGGACAGACTTGTTGAAAAAGAATGAGTTAGCATTGAGTCCTTAAAAAGTTTGTCAAGACCCCTGGACAAAAGTACAAAGATACAGACCTGCTAATACTTTTCAAGGAAGATTACTTTGCAAAAAAAAAAGAAAGAAAAGAAAGCAAAATAAAGTGTAAGGTAAATTACGAGCTAAACAAGAGCAAGAAGAAAAACAAAAGCTAGCAGAAAATGCTGAAATCAAATGTTTAGAAGAAAAGACTGGCTGCTTGCTGAAATTTTTGAAGGACCTAGATGATAAGACCTATAGAAAAGATCTGCATATCCTTTTCTCAAGTCACAGTGAAATAAAAGGACAGACTTTGTCACAGGAGCAAAAGTGGGAATAAATTCTATTTAAAGAAAAAGCTAAGGAAGCACTGGATAAAGCCAAAGATGCAAATAATAGTAACTTACAACTAAGGAACAAAGTAGTGACATGGGAAGTACTATATGGAGATGTGGAAAAAGAAGCATTGAAAAAATCACAGATCAACAAGAATCCCAAAACAAATGGAAGTCAAAGGGTAACAGACTTAAAGTGAAAGGAAAGGGAAATAAAGCTGCCCAGACTGGGTCTGCTAAAGGAAAAGTACAGTTTCAGGACAAGAAAACTAAATTTGATAGTGATGATGAACATGATGAAAATGGGACATGTGGACCAGTAAAAAGAGCAAAAGAAGAAACAGACAAAGAAGAGCCTACATCAAAACAGCAGAAAACAGAAAATGGTGCTGGAGACCAGTAGTTTAGTAAGCAATTTTTAAATCATTTTAATTGGGTTTTCAGCTACTTTTGTCTTTGGAGGCTTTCAAAAAGAAAATGAAATTAGGTCCACTTCAATGTCCACCTGTAAGAAAGGAATTTTTTTTGTTGTTTAGCTTGTCTTTTTTTTTTTTTTGTTATCCAAATGAGGATTTTTTTGATGTACAGTTTTACATTATTTCAGATAATTCAAATATCATGAGAAAGATTCTTGTACTAAATTGCCTTTGTGATATGAGAATTTATTAGTACAAACTAATAAAATATACTATATAAGAAGAGCAAGACAAAAAGATAAAGAATGAGGTTATACAGAGACCAGTTCTAAGATAAAGAGCAACTGGCTAATCAACTAAAGCAGAAAAAGATCCAACCTGGGATTAATAGGCCCATAGAACTTTTTTTAAAGGCATAATAAATTGGGTTTTAGTTGTCACAATATAAAAGACTATAATGTTAGAACATACTAAGAGGGGTCTAGCAAAACTTTAGTAAGTCTGCTAAGTTTGACCCAATTTTGGTCCCCTCTAGAATTTCAGGTGAAGTGGACACTTGCAGTTAACCTCTTCACCGTCCATTTTCTACATTCCTCTTATCAAGACCAAAATTTCCAAGCAAGCAGACTTGGATGAGACAAGAACGGGCTCTAAGTGGATTAAAACAGTGGTTCTCAATCAGGGCAACCCTGACCCTCCCAAGTCTGACATTTTTGGATGTCACGAAGTGGGGACTGTGCTACTGGCATCCAGTGAGTAGAGACGAAGGGCTGCTGAACATCCTACAAAGCACAGGACTGTCCCCCACTATCAAAAATTATCTGGTCCTTAATGTTACTCCCTCACCCATGCTAGAACACTCTGTCACTCACACAGGAGCTACTGGAAAAAGACTCTCCTTGCCATATATGAAGAAACAAAAGCTCTAGTTGCTGCTGGAAGCCAGCCTTAGGATGAAGTGTAGAAGGCAAACACAGAGTTCAGATGATGACTTCTTGCCATAGGGCTCTTAAAAAGATATACCATTTTTGGACAATAACTCATTTTCCCCCTCATTAAATGGCCTTTTCACCACATAGCACACTAAATAAATCACATAATATTCCATATTATGGTTTCAGATAAAGAACAGACTCACTAATTTACTCAATACAGCAGTTTCTTATCAAGAACATCATATGAAACAAAAAGACTTAAAATGGTTCTAACATCCCACCTCATCTGTTAGTAGGCTAAATGGTGTCCGCCCCAAATATATGCCTTACCCTAATCCCCATAACCTGTGTTTATTAGCTTAAGAGTAAATTCATATTCACTTCATATAGTAAAAGATGTGATGAAGGATTTGAGAAGAGATACTTATCCTGGATTATTAGGGCAGATCATAAATGTAATACTATGTATCCTCATAAGAGAGGGAGCAGGAGTTGGGGACAGACACATGGAGGAGGAGACACTGTGAAAACAGGCCACAGGTGATGTGGGCACAAGTCCAGGAATGTCACGCTGGCAGCCATCAGAACTGAAAGAGGAAAGAACCAGTTTTTGCCCTAGAGTCCCCCAGAAGGGACTCAGCCTTGCCAGGTTTTTGACTTCCAGCTCCAGAACTCTAGTCAAAGAGAATAAACTTCTGTTCTTTTAAACCATCAAGTTTGCAATAATTTGTTACAGCAGCCTCAGGAAACTAATACAGCATCCTTCAAGAAGATACAGAAATTGTAGACTACAAGAAAGGAAGCAAACTGACACCTTGCTTTTCAGGGAGAAGGGACCCAAAGATTCATCTTCTACAAAGCCCAAAGGGAAAAAATGGTTGCTAAGCACTTCAAATACTGAATCCATGCTCTCCACCATCCTCCCAGGAAAGATTCCTTCCCTCCTCCACCCCCACATCCTCTCAAGCTTTCCCCTTCTTTAATGAGGCAACAAAGCAACATTTCATTATGTTTTATGTACAAACTGTATTTATTAATTTTCAAATTGTTGTTTATGACTTACATAAAAATGTTTTCATTACTAATAAATTTTTCTATTTGTGGAAAATGGGTGGGTATCTTGGGTTGGGATAAAACAGTTAATAACTTTTCCTATTAAAATTAATAGAAATAATATTTTTACTTACTTTTCACTTAGTGACTGCATCTATAGAAATAAATCAAAGTCATTAAGTGAAAAATAAATATATTTATTTCATTTATAACAAGTGTGTGGTAAGTAGCTTGATTTCTTTGACCCTCATCATTAATACCTTATCAAGAATATCATATGGAAGAAAAAGATTCCCAAAATGGTTCAAACCTTCCATTTCACCAATACTACTCTAAATGGTGTTCCCCACCATGTCTTAATCCCTGGAACCTGTTAATATTACCTTCAAGGAGTGCAGGAGGTATAGGTTGGAAATCAATGATCCAGCCCAACCCTTTCACTTCATAGAGTAGGGAAGAGGGTGCAGAGGAATGAAGTACCTTCCTTAGACCGTGCATGTGGTTAGAATCCCAAACAGAACAGAATCTAGGTCTACTAGCAACTAGCTCAGTATTCTACCTGAGGTTATGAGAAGGGTTAATGAATTAATGAATGTTACTGAGTTAATGAATGCCTATAGGTGAAAAAAAATCAAGCAACTAAAAGTTACCTCAACTTACACTTATTCTACACTGATAATCAGACCTCGCTTTTCTACCTTTTTGTGTCTTGCAACCCAAGAGTCTTCAAGACCCTAATTACATAAAACTCTGTTATACGAGATTCTACTGGTACTGTATCTTGGTTGCTGACCAAAAACAAATACAACTAGTTCAAATCAAATAGGGGCAGGGGTGGACCAGTTGCTATGAAAAGGCTACAATGAAAAGACCTCATGAATACCCAAGGAAAGAAAACACACTTTAGCTACCAAATAAAAACCGTGACTAGAAGTTCCTGTCACCATCTCTTATGGGTCTCCACATGTTGGCAACACTCTACAACTTCTTTCTATAGACTGGCTTTCTCTGTTGCTTTCCTTCTCCCTAGCTTGAACATGGTTTTTATGGTGTGGTTAAGAACCTGGTCACAACACAACATGATCTTTCAGCCCAAGGGTTCATTATCACCTGATGAACTCAGTATCTCAAGGTTACCATTCTCAGGACAGAGAATCTAATTGGCTCTAGACAATGGAGCTTCCGCATTGATTTCTACTGAGTCAACTCCTCATCCTACAAAGATTGGTGGTCTACTCTGGGCTGATTCCTCAAGAGGAGGGTGCAGCAAAGAGAAAATGATCAGCATGCCCATTAAGGTACTTGAGAGTATTTTAATTTATAGTCTTTTAGTAAAGGATACCCAGGAAGATTATGTATATGAGATCTGTGGAAAATATAACCATTACCTGCAAGAGATCAGGAACCATTTTTAAATTTTCTTCCATCACTGTGGAAGGGACACTTCCATCACTGTGGTCTAGAGCAAAACCTAACTACTTATTATTAGATTTTATCTCTTGCCTAGAATTATCTTTGATTAGCAGACCATCAAGGAAATCTCAGGAAAATAAAAGAATATCTCTTATTTTTTCATGATATGGTCACTGACTTGCCATTATTTGGAGAAAGGAGAGGAAAGGGACAAACAAAAGTTATCACCAGTCCTTATATAAGTAGAATTTCTCTGCATTATTATATATCACGGTCAAAGTACAGTTCAACAGTTTAGCACAGGCATAGAATTCTAACAGAACTGGTATGTCAAATAACTTTTTAAAATAAAAAAAAGTGGAGAAGGATGAATAGACAGAGCACAAAGGTTGTTAGGGCAGTGAAACAACTCTGTATGATACTATTATGGTGGATACATGTCATTACACATTTCTCTCAACCCATAAAATGTACCACATCAAGAGGGTACTCAATGAACTCTGGATGATTATGATGTATCAATGTAGATTCATCAATTATAACAAATGGACGACTCTCATACAGGGTGTTGATAGGGTGAGGTTGTACATGTGTCAGGGAAAGGAACATAGGGGAGGTGGATATTTTCCACTCAATTCTGCTGTGAAGCTAAAACTGCTCTTTTAAAAAGTCTATTTAAAATAAAAAAGGCCATGGTAACAGGAGCAACCTTGGCCTAACAAAACTAAAACCTACTCTAGACACTTCTGAGCCTAAGGATCAGAAATAGCAGGAACGCAGTGAGAAAGGCAAGAATGGATCTCAATTACATCTGGCAGCAGCCACAGCCCTCACACCCGATATAATAAAATCAATCAGTTCCTGAGTTACAATTTCATAAATTAGACAGCCAGATGCTTGGTTTCTCCAGACAGAGAAGATAATTCCTGTTGGTTGTATATGAGGTATTATCTGCTTCCAAGTCTAGTATGTGAACTCCACAACCATCAGGAAATTAAATACAAAGCTTTTATTGGGTCTCCCCCTAACTCTACCCCCAAGATAATATTCATTTCCAATGTCAACTAAGAATTTCATAGGGGAGATCTCCTTTTACATCTATGAAGTTTTTTTTGTTGCTGGGTTTGTTTGTTCTTGAAGAAGTTTTCAACTCAACTTAGACTGCAAGATAGTCTAACAGTACCATGTGGCTTCTGGCATTAATTCCATGGGCTAACTTTTCTCTAAACCTCTGCTCTTCATCTTACAGATGCTCTTCTTCCTGTCACAGGGAGCCTGGTCTTTCTCTTTCCCTCCCCTTCCTCATTTCAAGGCCACTCATTTAGGGGCAAGGTAATTTCAAAAAACAGCTTGATTATGTATGTATGTATGTGCCTAGCCTAAATCTTAATAAAGTGCTACAGCCCATTCCTTGTCACACCCCAAGAATTGTATTTTTGGTCTGGTAATTCTCAAAAGGTTTAACCCCATTCATTTGGTAGGACCTCAAAAAATAATCAAAGAACAAGTAAGCATGAGTCCTTTTGCCTACAAACTATGGGTAAAGACCTTAAAAGTTCTCCTACTAGCTTAAAGAGCATAATTGTGACCTCAGATAAATTGAAGTTTTGAGAAAAAAGCTAGTCCACATATAATTACTTTGTCTATGTTTCCTTCTTTATTTCTATGACTCCTTCCTTGTAGTACAGATTTCCTCCTTTAAGCATTTGGGAAGAAAGATGTTAGGAAAAGTACAAAATATTTACATGGTATTTCCTGGATTTTACCCTTCATTTACCAAGGCATACTTTTATTTATCTAAAAAACAATTCCCAAGCACTAGTTCTGAAGGACATTACAGGGACTCCACAATCAAAGGATTCAGAATTCAAGTGAGGTTTCTAACTGTATGTTATATGCACTGTAACTTCTTAAAGACTCTAAAAGTCTTTAACTTTCAACATTCACATGGTCACTGAACAAACATTCATTAAGCACTTACTGTTTGCCAGGCACTGTGCCAGAGATTAGTGATAAAATGTTGACCCCAAGCCTCAAGGAGCCTTAGTCTAGAGAGTGTTTTTCAAACTGAAAGTTGTGAAATCAATTACATGGTAGCAACCAAGCACTCTCTTTTTAATGAAGTAAGATAGAATGGAAATACAGTATATTATACATAGAAAGAGGAGGTGCTGCTTAGTAAAACTTTTGTAAAAAATAATAAATTGGACTGGACAAAGAGTCCATTTAGTGTTTTCTGTAAAATAAATGACATATCTTTCATTTTCACAAATAACTTCATGAATTTGGACATTTTGAGTATGTCAGCTATTTCCCACATGGTATAACATTGATTATTCTTAATAATGTCTTGATTTGATCCCTACCAACTTCAACTGGTCTACCCAACCGTGGAGCATTGTTCAGTGAGAAATCTCCAGCAGAAAACTTTGCAAACCACTTTTGACACGTTCGATCAGTCACAGCACCTCCTCCATACACTGCACAAATCCTTTTTTGCATTTCACTTTTACATTTTACCTTTCTTGAAATAATAAAGCATAATACACTGAAAATGTTCCATATTTTCTTCCATCTTCAATATTAAAATGGCTACACAAAAGTTCACCAATTTTGATTTTTTTATGCTGATATGACAGCGGTCACAATACAGTATAACAATATTGTTTTGAGTGAAGTTAAAGACAACTAAGCACTATTAGGACATCTTACAAAAAGAAAACCAAACAAACTTTTTGGCCAACCCAATATAAGTGTGCTGTAAATAGGATTTAAAATATATTTTTTACTACAGAATACAGTCAAAAGGTTTTAGCCCTGGCTGGTGTGGCTCAGTGGATTGAGCACCAGCCTGTGAATCAAAAGTCTCCAGTTCACTTCCAGGTCAGAGCACATGGCTGTGTTGCAGGCTAGGTCCCCAGGTACGGGCATGTGAGGGGTAACCAATTAATGTTTCTCTTGTATATCAATGTTTCTCCCCCACTCTTTTTCCTTCCCTTCTTCTCTCTCTAAAAATAAATTTTAAAAATATTTTTAAAAAACATTTTAGAAACCCCTGCTTTAGGAAAAGAAATATATTACACAAGAAATGATAATAAAATATAAAGAGTGATATAAAAGAATGAATGAATGATACTATGGAAACATCAAAGAACATTACCAAAACCTTTTTGAGCCTAAACACAGTATCACTTCACATTAGTTAAAAACCTATGGAAGAGAGGAGGGACTTCCAGAATGACAAAGTGAGGGGCTCAGCTGATGTGCTCCCAGTGAAACTGGTGAAAATTATTAAAACAATAATCATCTAAAGTCTCCAGAAATGCTCCCAAGGGCAAAGATCAAATGAAAATATCTATTCATGAAAATTTGGTAAGAAAGGAGAGAGGGTATCTGAACCACCACCACTCCCTACCTCCCTCCTCTCAACTCAGCAAAGGAAGACTCAACTGCAGCGATTAGTAGAGCTTAAAAGCTGGGTGTGGCACCCACAGGTTTAGTTGCAGATGATTGGGCAGAGTGCGGGTAAGAATGTTCGAAAGGCGAGCCAGCACATATAAAGCCTGGAAGAAAGAAAAGGCTTGGTGTATTCTAGGAATAGAAGAGAAACAAGTGTGATGGAGCCACTAAAATAAAGGGAAAGATTTCTTTGTAACCCCAATTTTCAGTAAATCTGTGAAATGAATCCAGCACCTATGCCAGACTATAAGGGTCATGAGGACTGCTAGAGCATTACTTAACAACTGGGAAACACTTAAATATTTGTTTCGTGAATAAATGAACAAAGTCAGTGTATGAGTATTTTTTTTCAGAAGCTGTGATATAAAAAAGCCAAGATGTGACAGATTTGCACTGATGTTCTATTTCTCTAAGGATTCGCGATTCACAGTCTCACGGTCACTGAAGGGCAGAGTCAGAGAAACAAAGTATGGGCTAAAAGCTGATTTGCTCAGGTGTAAGCTGTGGTCACAATGCAATTTAACACAACTTGATCTTCTTCTGAATTCCACTGTTTTCTCTATGACTTCCGGTGTTGGCACAGAAAGACTTGAAGAGAGCCCTACCAGTATCACTGTCATTGCAGACTGACAATGGGCATACCCAAAGCTGCTGAGAAGCAACATCAGAGGCTTAACACTGTGAGAAGGGAAACAGACAAGCCAATCTAAAGAATTAAAAAAAGCAAATAACATAATAAGCCCCAGAAGGAGCAGGGTAAGAGAAAGGACATCTAGTGTCTAGAGTTGCTACATTATATTATCTAAAATGTCATTTCCAACAAAGAAAATATGAGGCATACAAACAAACAAGACAGTATGACCCATACACCACAATAAAAGCAGGCAACAGAAAATTCTTGTGAGAATAATCAGATTTCTCATAAAAAGATTTCAAAGTAACTATTATAAACATGTTCTTAGAACTAAAGAAAACAATGAATATAGAATTGAAGAAAGGAATGATAACAATGTGTTCCATCAGTAAAGAGACAAGTTATAAAAAACAAACAAATTGTAATTCAGAGTTGAAAAATACAGTAACGGGGCATGTAGGGAACTCACTAGAGTGGCCCAATAGTAGACATGAACTGATAGAAGAAAGAATAGGCAAACTTTAAGATAGATAGATAGATAGATAGATAGATAGATAGATAGACAGATAGACAGATAGGTAGATATCAAGGCCAAAAAAACAGAGTGAAAAAAAGAAGAAAAATGAAGATATAGCCTCAGATATAGCCTAATGCAAGGTAACATTAAGTGTACCAACAAATTTATAATGGAAAATTTTAATTTGTCATGATCAGATAACTTTATCACTGAACTCTACCAAAAATTTAAAAAGTAATTAATACTAATTCTTCATAAAATCTTTCAAAAATATATAAGAGGAGGGAGTACTTCCAATTCATTTTGTAAGGCCAGTACTGCCATAATACCAAAACAAGAAAAAGACATCATAAGAAAACCACATACCATTATATTATATAGATATGGACATAAAAATCTTCACCAAAATACTAGCAAACCTAATCCAGCTACGTAAGAAAAGAATTATACACCATGACCAAACAGATTTATCCCAGAAATGCAAGACTGGTTTAACAACAGGACTTGAAAAACAATTAATATAATATAGCAACCAAATAAAAAACAAAAATCTCATGATCATCTCAGTAGATGCAGAGAAACTATGTGATAAAATCTAACACCCTTTCATGATAAAAAAAAAAAAACAACCAAACAACCAACTAGAAATAGAAAGAACTTGATAAAGAATATCTGCAATACCCCCAAACTTAAAAACAGATCTATCTTTCAACCTAGAGATTCCACTTCTGGGAATATATCTGAAAGAACCCAAAACACTAATTTGAAAGAACATAAGCCCCCCTATATTCACTTCAGCATCATTTACAATCACCAAGCTATGGAGGCCACCCAAGTGTCCATCAATGGATGAGTGGATAAAATGACTATGGGACATTTACACAACTGAACACTACTCAGACTTGAAAAAGAAAATCTTACCCTTTGCAGCAGTATAGATGGACCAGGAGAACATTATGCCAAGTGAAATAAGCCAGTCAGAGAGAGAGAAATACCACATAATTTCACTCATATGTGGAATCTCATGAACAAATTCAACTAACAAGGAAAATGGGGACAGACTCATAGAGGGAGAGCAGGATGACAGCTGTTGGCAGGGTGAGGGATGAGGGGATTGAGCAAAAAGAAAAACAGATGCAAAGTCATGGACAACAGTGTGGTTACTGCTGTGGAGTGGGGGATATAAGAGGACTAAATGGTAATAGAAAAAATACAATAAAGATTAAATCAAAAAATTCAAGCAAAACCGAAACACAGCTGACATCATGCTTAATGGCAAAAGACTGAATTATCTGACCTAAAATCAGGGACAAGATAAGGATATTCACCTTCACCACTTCTAATCAACAATGTACTGGAGTTACTACGTAGGGAAAATAGGCCAAATAAATAAATAAATAGATAGATAAATAAATAAATAAATTATAGCCATATGGAAAAGGAAGAAATAACTCTCTATTTGTAGATAATATGATTTCATACTTAGAAAATGTAAGGAATCCACAAAGGAAAAATTATTAGAACTAATAAATGAATTAGCAAGGTTGTAGGATACAAGATGTATATACACAAGTCAATGAGCAATCAAAAAATGAAATCAAGAAAACAATTCCATTTATAATATCAAAAAGAATAAAAACTTAGGAACAAATTTAACAAAATAGATGCAAGGTTTATACTCTGAGAACTATAAAATATTGATGGAAGAAATTAAAATATGGCTTAAATAACTAGGAAAATATCCCATGTTCATGGGCCAGAAGACTTAACATTGTTAAGATGGCAATACTCCACAAACTGATCTACAGATTCAAATCATTCCCTATAGAGTCCCAGCTGACTTCTTTGTAAACTCTGACAAGCTGATTCTAAATTCATATGAAATTTCAAGGGAGCTACAATAGATAAAACAATCTTGAAAAACTAGAAGAGTGGAGGATTCACACACCCTAATTTCAAAACTTACTACCTAACAACAGTGAGCAAGGCAGTGTGGCAGTGGCGCATGGACGAACATAGAGATCAAGGACTAAGAGTCCAGAAATAAATCCACTCATGTAGAGTCAACCGATTTTCAACAAGGATGCCAAGATTATCCAATGGCAAAAAGAATAGTCTCTTCAACAAATGGTGCTGGGAACACACACACAAAAAGTTAAACCCTTACCTCATACCATATACAAAAAACTAATTCTAAATGGATCAAAGACCTAAATGTAAAACTAAAATTACAAAAAACTCAGAATAAAGTTCCAGGGTAAATTTTCATGACTTTGGATTTGGTAATGATTTCTTAAATATAACACCTAGAGCAGAAGCAACAAAAGAAAAAATAAATTGTATTTCATAAAAATTAAAAGCCTTTGTGCTTCAGACAAGATTGGGTGCATTCAGGGTGGTTTGGTCGTAGACTAAAACCTCTGTGCTTCAAAGAGCACCATCAAAAAACTGAAAAGACAATCTAATCTATGGAGTAGTAGAAAATGTTTGCAAATTATATGCAAATTATATACCACACAATGCCCTAATGCCCTGATAAAGGACTTGTACCGAGGATAAAGAACAGCTTAATAATAAAAAGGTAAGTAACCCAATTTTAAAATGTATAAAGGATATTGATAGACATTTCTCTAAAAAACATATACGAATGACCAATAACCACATGAAAAGATGCTAGACATCATTAATCATCAGAGACACAAAATCCAAAAACACAGTAAGATACTGCTTCACATCCAAAGTCACAGTTAGAAGAAAAAATTAGATAGTAACAAATATTGGTAAAGATGTGAAGAAATCAGAACTGTTATACAATGCTGACAGTAATGTGCTGATGCAATTGCTTTTGGAAAACAGTGTCAATTCTCAAAAGGTGAAACATAACTACATCACCTAGCAATTACACTCCTACATATAACAGAACTCAAAACACACAATCATATAAAAATGTACACAAATGTTCATTGCATTATTTGTAATAGCCAAAATCTGTAAACAATGCAAATATTCATCAATGGATAAATGAATAAATTTAATGTGGTATATCCACACAATGGTATATTATTCAGCAATAAGAAGAAATGGGCTACTGATACATTCTACAACATGGGTAAATCCTAAAAACATTACGCTAAATGAAAGTAGCCAGTCATAAAAGAGCATATATTACATTATTTCACTGACTTGAAGTGTCCAGAATAGACAAATCTATAAAAAAAGAATGGAGATTATGCTTGCCTTAGGCTGGGATAGGAAGATGGCAAGTGACTACTAATGGGTAAAGGGTTTCTTTCTGGGGTGATGTAAATGTTCTAAAATCAAGCTGTAGTAATGGCTGTCCAAATCTGTGCATGAACTAAATAATACTGAATGCACGTAAGTGGAGGAATTTAAGTAAGTGAATCCTATCTCAAGAAAGCCATTTAGTTCTGGTCAGTCTGGCTCACTTGGTTGGAGTGTAGTCCCATAAACCAAAGGGTCACTGGTTTGATTCCCAGTCTGGGCACATATGAAAGGCAACTGATTATTGTTTTTCTCTTACATCAGTGTTTTCTCTCCTTCTCTCTCTCCCTGCCTTCCTTTCTCTCTAAGATAAATAAGCATGTCCTTGGGTAAGAATAAAAGTGAATGAATAAATAAGTCCATTTTTAAAAAAACTATGGAAAAGTATCTGTAGAATACCAGTTTAAGAAACAATGCCCTAAAGAATGAACTTCACTTCTCATGGGTTAAGAGTTTATAGTGGAGTCGCAGACAGAGGAAGGTTTTTTTCTTTACTCTAATGACTCGCCTAAAGAAGGAACCATTTCTGGTATACTTCAGTATTAGAATCAAAGAGTTTTAGGTAATGTCTAAAGCAAACCTATGTTGTCCTTGAGGTATAATTTTAAGAAGCAAAATTAGGTATTCAAGGACCAACTCAGGGACCCATTCAAAGCAAACATAGGGACTTGGTTAATTCCCTCAGCTAAAACCCTGAATTCGCCCTAGAACAAGTTGAATCATAACTCCCAATTTCTCAAAGAATCATCAAGATCACCATATTTTGAACTGAAACAAGAAAGAACCAAGAACTAATCCTCAATATTACTTTAAATGTTAAAGTTAGATGGCAAAACTGCAACCCAGAGCTGAACCAAAAACTCCATTATTTTCTGAATTATATTTGTTTTATTGTATTGACTTTTGATACCTCCAACCTGCTTCATGAAAATTTAAAGTGGTTACTATTTACCCATCCAATTAAACAATACAAAATATAACCAAAGGCAAGTAGATAGAAAAACAGGACATAGATGACCTAATCCCTAGAACCCATGAATATGGTACCTTACAAGGCCATAGAGTCTTTGCTGATGTAATGAAATTAAGGATCTTGAGATGGCAACATTATTCTGTATTATCCAGGAGGCCCCAATGCAATCACAAGGGTCCTGTAAAGGAAGGAGGGAGCGAGAGAGTAAGAAAAGATGTGACACTGAAAGGAGAAATGGGAGTGATTTGGGGCAAAGATCCAAAGAATGAGGGTAGCCTCTAAAGCTGGAAAAGATAATGAAATATATTCTCCTCTACAGCCTCCAGAAGGACCTTGCCAACACCTTGACTGTAGCCCAGTGAAAGTGATTTCAGACTTTCGCCCTTTAAAGTGTAAGACAAAAAATCTGTGTGGTTTTATGCCTCTATATTTGCAGTAATATATTACAGAAGCAATGCAAAACTAGTAAAAGTTAGTATTTTAAAAAGGCATCCTGATGGCCAGTGGTTGGCATCAATTGGCTCTCCATTTTTTTTTTGTGATCAACTCAAAACTGGCAAACAAATCATGACTCAATTTGACCAAGTGCTAAAAACAAATCAGTTGTAAAGGAAAAGTACAATACTACTTCCTGGTCTTCCCAAGGAAAAATCCCTAGGGCTGTTTATAAAAAGAGACTTTGCCTACTCAGGTAATGGAAAATCTACCCATGACACAGAATTCCAATTTTAAAATGTTCCATTAATAAATGGTTTCTCTTCAGACTGCTTTTATGTTATTCAACAAATATTTACCACTCATTCTCATATTCTTTCTCTTTGGCAATAAGAAATCTCTTCATTTCACTTACTGGCTCCCAGATATCAAAATATGTTTTCCTCTACATAGGAAGAACCCTAATGTTTTTCACTTTCTCCCTTGCTCCTTAGCTCAAAATCTTTAGTGTTTCATTGTATGTGTAGGAAGGAAGGAGAGAGGGGAGACGGTCTTAAAACTCAAAAGATAGCAATCATTACCACATCAAATGAGACACAAGCTTGTAAACCTGGGTTATCATTAATTAAAAATATCAGTTCTCTAACAAAATGTGAACAGCCAAATATGTGGTATACCAACATCAAATGAAAAACAGTAAAACTGTCAGCAATTTTTCTATCCTCACCTGAGGACACTTTTCATTGCTTTTTAGAGAGAGAGGAGGGTACAGGGAGAGACAGAAAGAGAGAGAAACATTGATGTGAGAGAGAAACATCAACCTCTCTCGTAGGCTCCCAGCCCAGGTATTGAACCCACAACCTAGGTAGGTACCCTGACTGGGAATCAAACAGATAACATTTCAGGGTATAGGAGGATGCTGCAACCAACTAAGCCACACCAGCCAGGGCAGCAATTCTTATGTATAAGGAATATAATTTAACTTTTAACATTTTGGAAGATACCCCTTTTAACAAATATTTTTAAGAGCAGAGTGCAAAAATTATTCTAAATGTTTGAACAACAAATAATCATTTTCAATATATCAGAGTAGAGAAAGGAAAAACTCATCTGTTTACCTTTCATTAGAAAAATGAAACAAAACTAATCTCAATGTGTATATGTTACCCAATTTCAACAGTAGCCTGGACAAATTCATCAGATCATAAAAGCATAGTTTTTGAACCGGAAGCAACTTTAAAGATTGTCTAAACTCAAATCCCCCAGTTTCACAGATGAGGAGACTCGGACCCTTTATCAGTCACTGATCCAACTAAACCTAGAGTGACATGATGACCCTCAAAGCCATGTGCTATAGAGCAGTAAAAACAAACACACTGAAAAGAGGGGAAAGACCTTGACCCAGCTTTGCCAATATTATGTTTCCAGTCTTTGGTCTGTATTACCAGTCTTCACTCTGACATACACTTACCACTGGGGATATGGAGTACAGAGACTGTCTAAGCCAGGGGTGTCAAACTCATTTTCACCGGGGTCAACATCAGCCTCGCAGTTGCCTTCAAAGAGCCGAATGTAATTTTAGGACTGTGTAAATGCAACTACTCCTTAACAGTTAAGCGAGAGCTCAGCGCTGCTACCGGATAGAAACAAGGTGCTGGGCTGGATTAAACAAGGTAGAGGGCCGAATTCAGCCCACAGGCCTTGTGTTTGCGGCCTGTGGTCTAAGTAGTATACTAGTACAATTAGTTTTAACATAAATTTCTACATCCTCAACTTTCATACATACTCTGTCTTAGTCCATTCGGGCTGCTATAACAACATTCCACAAATTGGGTGGCTTATAAGTAACAGAAATTTATTTGTTATAGTTTTTGAGATTGGGAAGTTGAAAAGCAAGGTGCCACAGACTCACTGTCTAAAAGGAACCTGCTTCCTTGTCCACAGATGGCCATCTTTTTGCTGTGACTTCATATATTGGAAGGGACTGGGAGTTCTCTGGAGACTTTTATAGAAGCACTGATCCCACTCATGAAGGCTCAACCCTGAAGACCTAATCACTTCCCTAAGGCCCTATGTCGTAGTACCATTCCTCTGGGGTTATTTTTCAACACATGAATGAGGAGAGCCAAGGGAAAAGAAAAATTTAGTCTGTGGCATCATTCCTAAAAATTCTGTGAGAACAATTGAGGTCTAAAAATCTCTCTTTTCCTGCCTCTCTTGTCATAATAATTTTTCCCCACTTTGTAGAAGGAAGCTGTGATGTGGTTATGTGTAATAAGAAATATATATATATATTCTGGTCTTCATCCAAGGTTCCTGGCTCACAGCATGCAAAATCCTTAGAACTTCCTAAGTGATAAAAGCAACGGGAGTATCTTTTGTTACAATATTTGGTCTCTAGTTTTCAATTACTGAAATAGCTTCAGAGCAATAAGGTGAAAGGGTGTCTTGTTATTCATACCAAACCCCTTACTACCATACCTGAGTTTATGTTAGTGTTTTTGGATGGAGGCTGGTTTCCAGGGTATCAACCACGATTAATGGGTTGGAACTTCCCATCTCAACCCTGCCTCCCAAGAAGGGACCTGAGGGTGGAATCAATCACAAATGGCCAATGATTTGATCAATCATGCCTACATAGTGAAGCTTCCATAAAAATCCCTGAACTATGGGGTTTCAAGAGCTTCTGGTTGGTAGCTTGCCAGAAGTGGGTACACCCCAAACTCCACAGGGACAGAAGCTCCTGTGCTTGGGATCCTCGGCATCTTACCTTATATATCTCTCCATCTGGATATTCATTCATTTCCTTGAATATTTTTGTAATAAGCTGGCGATCTAGTAAGTAACTGTTTTCCTGCAGCTCTAGCAAATCAATCAAAACAAGGAGGGGGTTGTGGGAATCACCCTTCAACTGTGACTGTGTCTGAAGGAGGAGGGGGAGGGGTAGTCTTATGGAACTGAGCCCTTGACCTATGGGATCTAATGCCATCTCTAGGCAGACAGTGTCAGAATTGAGTTAAACTGTGGGACCCCTGCCTGATGTATGAGAATTGCTTGGTGTGAGGAAAACCCGTAAACATTTGGTAACCAGAAGTATCAGAAGTGAAGTAAAATGTTCTGTGATAGATTATTAAAAGAAGAGGAGACACACAGGAAGGAAAGTGTGTTTTCCCTTTACAGAAGCCATCCTGACTCATACTATGGTACACAATAAGGAAGAAAAATCAGGGCTCCAAACAGGAGCCATTCGAATGACTGGCATCCGTAAGTCAATATTTCTTGAGGCATCCGCTGAAAATACCACCACCACCATCCCACATCCATCTCATTAAGAGCCACAGTTCACATTAAATTTTACTTTTATAGTTAACAGATTTTCAAAATTTATAAAATGTTTATGTCATTTTAATTAGTTATGTACTAGAAATAATTTAAAAGATTCAGAGAAATATGTAAACACATAATCTTAAGTTACATGCACTTTTATTGCAGAATCTTTTGAAATTCTATTACCTGAATGCTTGTGTTCACTATATTCTACTCAGTCAGAGCAGTTTCTCCACCTTTTGAACTGTCTGTCCTAAATGTTCTCAACTTCCCCAAACTTGACTCATTTCAAAATGAAACTGCACCATTTCCTGCTTACCTGAGGTTTCTGGGCTTTCTCTCTTTTCCCACCCAGGCTCTATTCCTATCCCTTCTCTTCTCTTTTTAGACTTTTCTCTATCCATTGTTCACCCTGTCCATCACCACCTTTTCTCTTGGCCTACTAAAACATGCTTTTCTCCGATGTACAAAAGAATAAAAGGAAAAGATATTTCCTTGATTGTGTCATCCTATTTCCTTCATAGTCAAGCTATTTGAAAGAAGAATCTGTACTCATTCACTGCTGACTCTATTTTCTCAGTAATTGTTTGCCCCTCAGTTTCCAGAAATGACTTCTGTTGCTACCATCACATTGAAGTTTTTTGGACAAAGGTCAAGGGTTAACAGCAACTCTGTGCTATCGACCTCCTGGGACAAGTCCAATGTTAATTGTTCAGACCTTACCTTGTTTATCTGCTCTGTAGCATGGAACACTCTTCACAGCACGTGCCCTAAACACACTCTCCTCCCTTAGTTTCACAGGCATCACTCTTCCTCTCTCCAGCAGCTTCTCCTAAGTCAGCCCGTTGAGGGCCCTTCTTCCTCTAGCCATCGTGCAAAGCCCAGGATGATTGGTACTTGAGAAATATGAAACACACACACACACACTAAATACCACAAAAGCCTATCCCCGTGCCATTTTAAAAGCTGAAGCTGTCATTTTCACCATAATGTCCTTGCCCAGACAGACTGGTCTTGACCATTACCAAAGAAAAAGTTCTAATTCTAAGTCCAAAAAGATCATGGAAGATGCCTCAGCAAACAATGAAGGACAGGTGTCTATTTATTTCTCTGGATTCCTCTACTCTTCACATGCTGCTTGTGATCCTACACCATATTCTCCCCCAGGTACACCAGTGATACCATGCTAAGTAGTGTTACTAATGACCTGAATTCAGGCCAGTAGCTAACTCCACCACATAGACTCCTGCCTTTGGAACAAATGGAGGAGCAACTGTATCCCACCTGAATTTGTCTTCCAAATAGGCAAAAACCATTTCCAAAAACTGGGTTGGAATCATCAGTTTAGTCACCTCACTGACCTCAGTAGTTCAGATGAAAGACAGTGAAGAGGCCTGGCATGGAACACAGAGTAGGACAAAATGTTGAGGGGTAACACACCACACTTTCAGTTATTCACTACCTCTCAACCATGAAAAGAAAAGGAAAGTAAAATCAACAGTGTTCAAGAGTTACTCACTTCCACCATTCACCATTATCATTACATCTTGCCATTAACAGTAAGATGGGCCACCCAAGCCTCCTTCTTGAGGCCCAGGCTTGGCAGCAAAATAGACAGAGTGGTAGAAAACAGACAAGGAGAGAGACAATTATACTTGAACAACACTAAAAAATACAGATTAAAAAAAAAGCAACAAATAAAACAGACAAGGACAGAAGGAGAAATCTCCTGAGTCTCATAAAGAAATGAGGCAAATCTCAAAAGTAACCCTGTACACCAGACTTTCATTTTTTCATTCAATGAAAATGCCCAGAGGGAAGAGGTGCTGCACTTTTAAAACATTAATGTGAATATCTTACGAGGGACTTGTACGCAGTGAAAAAAGGTGGTAGGTACACCTTACCCCACCTAGTGATGGGGAAAGGCAGAAGAGACCAAGGCGACAGTGATAGATGGAAAGACAAATTCTGCCTACAGCCAGCCTGGATAATTCCCACATATTTTACCAGTTATAAAGGATAGAGTAAGTACAGAACCAATAAGACATTGTCTATACTACCTATTATAGATCACTAACAGGACTACTTGATCATTCTGTGATAATTACTTTGATTCTGAATCCAGTCCTAAAGTTTTGTTTTAAATACTGACTTTATAGGCAATCATTTGCATATTGGAAATGCAAGATTACCTAAATTTGTATGACACAAAAGAGTATGTTTAATTCATAGTGTTACACCATAACATTAGGTACAAGACAAAAAACTCATTTTATATGAGTTAAGAATTTAATGAAGGGCAATCGCTTAACTATTTTGAGCTGCCAATAGGCATAAAGTCAAACCTTTTCCAGAAAACTTGAACAGCTATTTGAGTCACCCATACCTCTGTTTTTCTCATCTAATAAATATCAGCATAACAAAGCAATTAAGGAAGCTGACTCTGGAGGCAGGCTTCCAAGGTTTGCATCTATAATCTATCACATACTAGTCCTGTGACCTTGGGAAGTTATTTAGCCTCTCTGCCTCTCAGTCTGTACATCTGTAAAATGGAAAACATACTAGGATTACTGTGACTAATAAAATGTATAAATATACAGGAAGCACTTAGACCTGTGCCTGGTACATTGCTCGCACTCAAAAAATGTTAGCTACTATCATTATTTATTGCATTTCTTTTAAAAGAAAAAAGTAGGTAGCAATGATTTGTCTGGAAAGTCAGCGAAACTGCTCATGAAAGCAGGGGAGTTAACAGTGAGAGAATAAGCACCAATATCATGGACAGGCTGTGCACCACCCAAACATGAAAGCCCCAAAGTTGTTTACTTTCCTCTACCACAAATATTAGTGTCAGAGGTTTCAAAATTTTGCTAAGCCAGTTCCTACTACATTAAAAAAATGGTAACATAGATGGTTAGGTTAGCTGTCAAGTCATGGGTTGTATAAACACTAGTTTACAACAAAATGACTGTAAAAGTGGTATGGTTTTTATTGGTTATATCATATTGTATTAAATTAAATTATATTTGAGGTCTTCTATTTTTCTAGCTGTAAATAACAGGGAGAAGAGTCTACTTGAGAGCAAGAACCAAATTTAAATAACCTGTAAATTTCCCAACAGAAAGTTGAGTTCAACCTCTTTTTATGTGCAAGACCAAACACAGTATACTTTATAATCTGAAAACCAAACACATCAAAATTTTACAAGCAAACTAGGTTCTAACCCTAACTGTCCACTGTTAGCTCTGTGGCCCAAAATATTACATCTCTCTCTCAAAGAAAGATGTAATAATAGTAATCTCATTGAACTAAAAAGAAGATTAAGTGAGATAAATGTTAACAATAAACAGTACTTGTAACTGTCAATAAACAACACAGGAAAATATCATTTATTCTAGTTCACACACACACAATAAAGAAAAAAAGAACCTGAACCAAGGAATAAGAGGAAGAGCATAAAAAAAAATAATAATTTGAAATTCCTTCTGTGAAGGGAAAAAACTGTGATAGCTGGGAAAAAATAAAGATAAATATAATGCTAATTTACCTAAGCAAAGAAGTATGAGGAAGAGCCAAAGACATTTATTAAATAACAAAGAAATCTGGAAAGGAACAATCTATTTCTCAGTCATTATTAGATGAAGTCTATATATAATTAGGAACTCCACAGAGGATGTAACTATGATGGAATAACATACTCAACCAAAGTAGGCTCTGAGATTCTATAATTTAAAATTATTATAATATTATAAACTATGTAAACTAATATTTGAAGTAAACTTAAAACAGATTGTCATAAATTCTATGGATTTTACATTGAACTATTAACATACTTAGTTCTTTATGTTACATATATTGGAATAAAAAAGTTTAAAAAATAATAATAGTGCCACGTAAAGGATGTCGATAATCTACACAACAAGAAACACATATTTATTGTTCCATTCAACAGATATCTGATTGTTAACTAAATGAAACAGTATTTCATAATACTGGTAATCAAATACAAGCACAGAAAACAAAAAAAACTACCATTTTTTACCAATAAAATTAGCAGCTAAAAAATAATTCCCAGTGCTAGCAAGAATACAGTCAAACAGTCACTCATATACAGGCTTGTGGGAGTGTAACTGGTACAAGTTTTCTGGATGGTAGTCAGAAAAGTATATCAAAAGCTTTGGAAGTGTTTATGCCCTTTTATCCATTAATCTGCTTCTAGGAATTTAGTCTGAGGAAATAAACAGACTGACTAAATGTGTATTATGAGGGAATAACACACAATGAGTGACATATTTACAATATCGATGCCTATTTACAATAGTAAAAAAACTAATGACCTAAATCTCTAAAGGGAATTAATAAAATAAGTTGTAATATAGCCATATAAAGGAACACAATGAACCACCATTCCTCATTTTAGAGAAAATGATTTAGTGACCTGGAGAAATGATTGTAAATTTCAGACTATAAAATACTATGCATAATATGACTGTAATTTTCTTTTATACACACAAATATATAAATATACAACCAAAAACTGGAAAGCTAAACACCACATTTTTAACAATAGATTTCTCTGTGTAATACCATGTCCTATTTTCTTAACTATATATATTTCTCCATTATTGTCCAAATTTCCTATAATAACCATGTATTATTGTTTTATAATGAAGTAGTCTTGTGGTTTGCGCCCTAAATACCCATTCCACCTAAGTCGATCACGGAAAACTCACACCACTTGTCCACGACTATACCCTGACCAAAATGTTACAAGGAGACATGTGGAATGGGAGCTTCCAGGAAAGGTCTCCATGTTCCTGAGAAGGACAGTGGAAGAAATGTTGCTCTTCTGAATATGGTCACATCTAGATTAATTCACTTATTTATCACTCAATATACACGTACTTGAACACATACTATGCAGTTCTTAGGCCATCTCTAAATATGGAGATTACGTTTATTTCCCAGAGTCCTAAAGTAGTAACTTCAGCAGTTAAATACAAAAATCTAAACTATCATCCATCTTTCACTGTGTTCTTCACAGGTAAGAGAATTTGTTGGATAAATGGTGGTACTGTATAAGAAAACAAAACAAACTTCCCATAACAAAAAAGCTAGGTTACACAAAACAAAACAAAACAAGGCAGCTGCAAACCATCACTGCCCTATAACATATTATGTACAATACTAGAAAAGGTAAGAGGAATATGAAAGTCCGGATGGAAAGTTAAGAGTTCTATGACTCTCGTGCTAACTTTAAGGCTGTGAAGAAAACACATGAATCTCTCATTTCAATGCAACCAAGAATATACTAAACCTAACAGAAGTTGCTACAATCACAGAGGAATTTTAAGTGCCAAACGAAAATCTTTTTTTCAAAAGCAATTACACAATTCCCCTTTAAAACACCATCCTAAAATTGGGATGACTTGGGGGCTGGCCACCATTAAGAATTACTGTACAGCTTTGTAATATATAATGCCCTCAGGGATCACTGGGGTATGTATAGTTCCTTGTCCCTACACTAAATGGCCCCAGTGGCTATATGGTTTTATTTGACATTTATTGGTTCATGTTTTAATCTGGAAAAAATGCTAAGAAAATAGAAATCATCTATAGTTAGTAGCAATTTTCAAAAATTTATTTTTTGAAGGTAACATGGACGTATTATAAATCATCTTAAACACTAAACAATTCATTCCTGATTCATTTCTAAAAAAACATATCAAATACACTAAGGTTACTAGAGGAAGTAAATAGCTTCCTCCTAAAGAGGCTTTCTTAATCTACTAAAATAAGAATGATGATGATGATTAAATAATAATAATTGTAGCAGCTAACAGTTATACAGTGCTCATGCTACACCAAGGACAATTATAGCAGCTTTACACATATCTCACTCTCCACAACCTCGTTTGTTTGTTTGTTTGTTTGTTTTATCTTTAGAGGGCGGGGAAAGGAGGGAGAAAGTGAAGGAGAGAAACATCAGTGTGGGAGAAAAACATGGGCTGACTGCCTCCCACATGTACCCCAAACAGGGATGCCAACAACCCAGGCATGTGCTATGATCTGGAATCAAACCTGCGACCTTCCACCTTGCAGGACAATGCCCAACCAACTCAGCCACATCAGTCAGGGTTCTACCACCCCATTTCATAGATAAGGAAACTGAGGGAAAGAATGGTTAAAAATCTTGCCCAAGATCATACATCATAAAAGATAGAGCCATTAAGACTTCCAGCCAAGATGGAGGCATAGATGAAAACACTGTGCCTCTTCGCAAAACCAAAATTAAAGACAACAAATATGTACAAAGAATAACACAACCAAAACAGAAAATTGAACTGTGGAAGTCCGACAACCATTCAAACAGACCAGTAAGAGGGGCGGAGTTGGTGGTCGGCAGAGAGGGAACGGGGCAGGAAAAGGCAGTGCCTGGCAGACCCGGGAGCACAGGCGGTGCCGGCGCCCTGTTCACAGACTCCAGACGAGGGGAGGAAATAGGCAGGGCAGTTGGCTGTTGGTAGTCACATGTTCGAGCACAGATAAACTAGTCAAGAACTGGCAGTGAGACAGACTGTGCAACCTAGGGCCCCAGTGACAGGAAATAAAGCCTAAAAACACTGATTGAAAAGGTGCTGGGAGAGACTCCCAGCCTCACAGGAGAGGTCATTGGGGAGACCTGCAAGGTCCTGGAGCGGGCATAGGCCTGCCCACTTGGGAACCAGAGCCAGGGAGGGCCCAGTTTGCTTGTGGGAGCAGCAGAGGGGACGCAAATCTGAGACAGTGTGGAACAGGTGCCATTGTTCCCTCTCTGACCCCACCTCCACAGACAGTGTCACAAACCAGGGACTAGGATGCCCCGTACTGGTAAACACCTAAGGCTCCACCACCCATACATAACAGGAGCCACCTGACCAAAAATGACTCAAACAGAACAGCTCAGAGCCCCAGAGCCAATACTTTTAAACGACCAAGAGATAGCCAACCTATCAGATGCACAATTCAAAACACTGGTGATCAGGATACTCACAGAACTGGTTGATTTTGGTCGCAAATTAGATGAACAAATGAAGGCTACACTAAGTGAAATGAAGGAAAGTGCACGGGGAACCAATAGGGATGGGAAGAAAACTGGGACTCAAATCAATGGAGTGGACCAGAAGGAAGAAACAAACATCCCACCAGAAAAGAATGAAGAAACAAGAATTCAAAAAAATGAGGAGAGATTTAGGAACCTCCAGGACATCTTTGAACGTTCCAACATCCGAAATTATAGGGGTACCAGAAGGGGAAGAGGAAGAGCAACAAGTGGAAAACTTATTTGAACAAATAATAAAGGAGAACTTCCCCAATCTGGCAAAGGAAATAGACATCCAGGAAGTCCAGGAAGCTCAGAGAGTCCCAAAGAAGTTGGATCCAAGGAGGAACACACCAAGGCACATCATAGTTACATTAGC
>PVKM010014702.1:0-28701 GCA_004027735.1 Carollia perspicillata | reverse complement strand
TTTTTATCTTCTTTTTCTTAGATAAGTCCCTTTAACATTTCATATAGTAAGGGCTTGGTGATGATGAACTCCTTGAACTCAACCTTATCTAAGGAGTGCTTTATCTGCCCTTCCATTCTAAATGAAAGCTTTGCTGGATAGAGCAGTCATGAATGTAAGTCCTTGCCTTTCATGACTTGGAATACTTCTTTCCAGCCTCTTCTTGCCTACAAGGTCTCTTTTGAGAAATCAGCTGACAGTCTGATAGGAACTCCTTTGTGGGTGACTGTCCCCTTATCTCTTTCTGCTTCTATAATTCTCTCCTTAATTTTAATCTTGGCTAATGTAATTATGATGTGCCTTGGTGTATTCCTCCTTGGGTCCACCTTCTTTGGGACTCTCTGAGCTTTCAGGACTTCCTGGAAGTCTATTTCCTTTGCCAGATTGGGGGAGATCTCCTTTATTATTCATTCAAATGAGTTTTCCACTTGTTGCTCTTCCTCTTCCCCTTCTGGTACCCCTGTAATTAAGATGTTGGAATGTTTAAAGATGTCCTGGCAGTTTCTAAGCCTCTCCTCATTTTTTTTTTTGAATTCTTGTTTCTTCATTCTTTTCTGTTTGGTTGTTTCTTTCTACCTTCTGGTCTACTCCATTAATTTGAGTCCCAGTTTTCTTCCCATTCCTATTGGTTCCCTGTACATTTTCCTTCATTTCACTTAGCATTGCCTTCATTTGTTCATCTAATTTGCAACCAAAATCAACCAATTCTGTGAGCATCCTGGTCATCAGTGTTTTGAACTGTGCATCTGATGGGTTGGCTATGTCTTGATCACTTAAAAGTATTGACTCTGGGGTTTTGAGCTCTTCTGTTTGAGTCATTTTTGGTCAGGTGGTGCCTGTTAGGTATGAGGGGCAGAGCCTTAGGTGTTCACCAGGGCGGGGCAACCTAGTCACCGGGTTGTGATGCTGTCTGTGGGGGCAGGGTCAGAGAGGGGACAGTGGTGCCTGTTCAGTGCTCTGTGGGATTTGTGTCCCCTCTGCTGCCTCCCACAAGCAAACTGGGCCCCCCTGATACTGGTTCCCAGGTGGGTGGGCCTAGTCATGCTCCTAGACCCTTCAGATCTCCCCAACAACCTCTCCTGTGAGGCTGGGAGTCTCTCCTGGCACATTTTTAATTGGTGTTTTTAGGCTTTTTTAACCCATCGCTGGGGCCCTGGGCTGTGCAGTCCATCTCACAGCCTGCTCTTGCCTAGTTTATCTGTGCAAGAATGTGTGTCTGCGGTCAGCCAACCACCCTGTGTGTGTATCCGCCCCCCATCTGGGGTCTGCAAGCTCCACGCCACCTACTCCCCTGTGCTCCCACATCTGCCAGCCACTGCCTTTCCTGTTGTATTCCCCCTCTGCCAATTGCCAACTCCACCCCTTACTGGTCTGGTTGAATGGTTGTTGGACTTCTGTAGTTCAATTTTCTGTGTTCTGGTTGTGTTATCATTTGTAAATCTTTGTTGTCCTTAATCTTGATTGTGTGAGGAGGCACAGTATTTCCACATACTCCTCCATCTTGGCCGGAAGTTGTTGTTATTTTTTTTAAGGAATTATTGTAATTTAAAATTCTGCTTCCCATTGGAATTTATTATAATTTTAAATAATAATAAAAATTATCAAAAGTTTCTTGCCCCTGAAAGTTCTCATATACACCAATTGAAAGATTGTGTTCTTTATGTCAAGTGAAGTTAAAACTTATTTTTCATTTAAAGTTGCAATTTCAACTTACCTTTTAACCTGTGAGAATTTTAATATAGTTAACTGTATTAACTATACTCCTACCTTTCGTGATAGCATGGATGGAACAGCAGAGCACCATGCTAAGTAAAATAAGCCAGGCAGTGAAAGACAAATACTTTATGATCTCACCTATAAGATGAACCTAATCAACAAAACAAACAGAGTTTCAACAAATAGGTGTCTATTAGTCACATATGGAAGGGAAGAAGAAAAAAAGGCAAGAACTTTTGGATTAAACTATGGCCTCAAAATATATGTAATTATTACAGCTTAACTTTCTATTTTTCAGTACATAGCACATCATTAAGAAATGATAAATAATGCTTACTCAATACTACACTTAATGGAGAGTAATACAAATATGATGTTGTGAGTAAAAGCTATTCTAGTGTTACCTGTTTACCTCCTGCTTGGTGAGCAAATGCTATTAAGTTAAAATGGAAAGTAGTTTAAATTTGAGAGATTTGGATCATTTTTAAGAGAACATTTATTTCCTTTATTTAGGTAGTCTAAAATGTGTTAAAAGATTCGAGCAGAGGAAATTCCAACATGCTGTGCTATAGGATGATTCCTGGATAACTTGATAAAGCTGGGGACGAAACTGAAAACCTCATCTCCGATTTTCTAGCTAACTTCACACCTAGCAACCTCTCCATTTCTTTTATTTTCAAGAATTAATAGAATAAACAATAGTGATAAAAATATAAAAAATACAATTGTTTTAAATTTAGTGGTTGAATGTGATATAGATGGATAGAAATGAGAAATAGGTTTTTTTTAATTTAAAAAGTTCCTCTTTTATAAGTTGTAGCTGTATATTTTATCCTTATTCTTTTGGAGATAAGAATTAGAGATGAATTTCTTAACTATTTGAGTGTTCCCTATTGTCTGTTTAAATAATTCTACATGCAACTTACCCATTGCTAGGCCATGAGAACAGATGGAACAAAGATCACAAGCACATTTAAAGGACAGGAAGACTGAATAATTAGAGGTTCAGGCAGGTAAGAAAGCACTAGGGATCAAATAGTTAATGGAGGTCAGAACTGTCAAGAGGACAGGAATCCTGTTAGACAAAATTACAAAGAGTATCAGTACTACAGATCAGGATTGGTAGAATCAAAACCTTGTCACAGTATCAACAATATAAACAATTAACATTGTTGAAAGAAACAAAGCCAGGCACCTGTTACAGGCGATAAAGTCATATTTTATTCTGTCATAACTATTACAATAGAGGAGAGACCTCAGTGTACTCTGAGTTTTACTCCATTGAAAAAAAAAATAGAACTGTTTAAAGGCTGGGTGTGCTAGACAAAATGTACCGGAGGGTGTAAAGGGTACTTGATTCATATGACTAGGCCATCTGGGTTTGCTAATTGACACTTTTTCAGAGGAGAAACAAACTTCTCCTATCTTTACATAAGAAGGTAATGCTTCAGGCTGGAGCCAGGTGCCCACCCTAAGTTAGGCCTTTACCCTCCTATAGGGTCTAGGAGTAACAGTTATTTTCTTGAATGTTTGTATTTCAAAAATGGATCTCAGATCCTAGAGATGATACTTTTTTTAATTATATTTTATTGATTAGGCTATTATAGTTGTCCCAACTTTCTCTCCTTTGCCCCCTCCTTCCGTCAGCAACCTCCACTCCCTCAGACTGTTGTTCATGTCCGTGGGTCCTGCTTATAAGTTCTTTGGCTTCTCCATTTCCTGTGCTATACTTTACATCCCATGATTATTCTGTAACTACCTATTTATAGTTTTTAATCCCCTCACCTCTTCCCCCATTCCTTTATACCTCTCACCCATCTGGCAACCATCAAAATGTTCTCCATATCCATGATTCTGTCTCTGTTTTTTGTTTGTTTGTTTAGTTTTTTTTTTTTTTAGATTCAGTTGTTGATAGATATGTATTTATTTCCATTTTACTGTTCAGAGTTCTGATCTACTTTTTCTGAAGTCCCTTTAACATTTCATATAATAATGGTTTATGGTGATGAACTCCTTTTGTATTTTCTTGTCTGGGAAGCTCTTTATCTCTCCTTCGATTTTAAATGGTATCTTTGCTGGGTAGAGCAATCTTGGCTGTAGGTCCTTGCTTTTCATGACTTTGAACATTTCTTGTTTTGGGTGGTAGAAAATTTGTATGCCAAGGGACAGAGAAAGTATTTATAATTGCAAGATTTCCATGCTAATTGCTCTAAGACAAGGTTTAGGGGTCTTTTGATCTATCTATCTCAAGGTTTTAGCTGAAATAAAATGTAAATTCTCCTGGCATGTTGAATTTACTCAGACAGGTGTTTTAAGGGAAGCTGGAGTCATCTTAAGGATATGACCTTAAGTTGTTAGAGCCGTGCTTAAGTTTGGTCAAGTCTCCTAGGGCAGGAATTTGGATGGAGTCTACAGTCCTTTTAGGCCTTAGGATTTAACAGTCTGCTCATTGGTGTCCAATGTACAATTCACGTGAAAAGTCTGAGAGCCATTTGTATTTCTTGAAGAGAGGAAATGGATCAAAAGTTAGTTCTGCCAACTACTTTTCCCTTGATGAGCACTCTTTCATGCCTGCTTTGTGCTTGAAGATATCACAGAATAGATTTTAAGGCATTTATAAATATTTATTTATACCCAGATAAATAAATGCAATTTAATCTGATAGCATTTGTGATTATGGATATTCTTTCTTTAGTGTTTTGTACTTAAAATTGATAAATGGATAGAGATTTATTCAATTCACATTAGAAAATGAAAAGTCTTGATTAGTAAAAGCATATCGAGAATCTGAGAATACCCTGGCTTCAGAACAAGAATCAGGAATGGTAGATTCCAGTGGTTAGTGGTACTCTGTCTCGTATTTTATAAGAAGAACAGACAATTCACTGAAAACTACTTCTACCCAAGAGATTACAAGTTCTTCAGTCTTCATATCTTGGAAAGACCCCTGGCCCTTCTAACTACCTCTGATGGTTTGTGAAATAGCACACTGCAAGAAGCCTTCAAAATCATTCACTGAACATTCTGAAGAACAGGAAGACTTCTTCGAACAAAATCGATTCACTCCACTGCAACACAGCGTCACTACCAAGTTACCCTCACAAGAAACAGTGTTCCAATTGATCCACCTACCTCTATCACCCTTACTCTCCACTTCTCTATTTTACAGCCTTCAGGAGAGGAAAAGATTTCTTTTTTAACATTTCTAGATGCTATCTTACATTTTCAGACATCATACAAAATTGAGGTTTGAATATCATCAGACGGTTTAGTAGTGGTTCTCGTAATTTAGTACCCTTGAGAATCTCCTATAGAGGGACTGAAATGCAGATGCTCAGGTCCACAGACTAATGATGAGAACCTGGATTCTGCATTTTAACAAATACCTAGGTGATTCTGATACCAGGCTGAATAAATGAAAATTCCGAGACTGGAGAATATGTTTGCAAGAAAACAAAGCTTGTTATTTTCTACTACAAATAAATGACAACAACAGTGAGTAGAAATCATGCTGTCTTGTACCAGTAAAATGAGGCCAGGTTTATAAACTTAAGATATCAGTAAATATCATATATCATTGTCCCCCCTCATTTATTTGTCAAATAACTATTAAAAACCTTTATGCCAGACCTAAAGGAAACAATGGTGAAATAGTCTTTAAAAATCTAACAATATAATAGAGAAAATAGAAAAATAAGTAGACATGATCACAGTTGAATTATGCTGTGTGGCTGATCTTATTTAGTTAAGCCTGATTTATTTAGGATAAATCAACCACTACAAAAACTAAGAATCCAGGTCACAGAAAGACTTGAGTACAAATCACCACCCATATTATCTAGGCTCTGGCTCCATTGGCAAGCTCTTGAAGCTCTTCAAACTCCCTTCTCCCAAACAAAATAAGATAAACAAATGCATCTCTGAGTATTCTATAGATTATTAAGAGTAAATAATCCTTTCAGCAGACACACTAAATTGAGCAATGTAACAGGCATTCTTAGTTATCTTTACTTAAGGCTGCTCTGTGTAAAACCTTATTTTAAGAATAAAAGTTTCAAGCAAAATATGGAAAAGAAAAAAGATTCTTCAAGTTGACCTGGAATTTTTGGGGCAAAGCAGCTAAAACCAAACCAAACCAAACCAAACCAAAAGAAAAAACAAGCCCCTGCACCTACATGATGCATGATAAACCCTCTAGGTCCTCCAGGTGACCATGCATTCCACTCACTTTCAAGAGTCAGAATGCAGATGACCCATTCCCAGGGGTTTGCAGCCCTCTGGACTACAGTGTCCCTCAAAGATATTTTCCAAGTTGCAGCTCCTTCTGTTGGATAGCTAGGCAATGCCTTACAAGTGGAAGGGAAAGGTACTGAAACTGTAGGGTTCTTCCACCAACATCAAAGTAGTGTTCCAAAGTGAAACATTGTATTTACCCTTAGTATTTCTCTCACCTTGGGGTGACCTTCTTCCTTTTTTAGAGCTCATTCTCAGTCTGAGTCACAGGCCCATATTGATTATTTCTCTCTTTTCAGTATCTGAACTCTGAAATTTGGGGTCTTCCAGTGTTGTCTGAAGCACTTTCTTATTCAGTTCCTGGGCAGGACATTGTGATAGGCATGTGCCAACAAAATCTTGTTCCCAGACTTCTAGTACCAGGTACCATTGGTTTCTCCAGTTATCTTGTTAAATAGAGGATTGATTATTGCATTATTTCCCATACGGACAACTGTAAACCTACTTTTTCTCTACCCTATACTTTTCTTTTAATTCTCATCTGAGGATATATTCATTGATTTGAGAGAGAGAGAAAGAGAGAAATATCAATCAGTTGCCTCCCCTATGTACTCCAACTGTGATGGAACCCACTACCTAAGTAGGTACCCTGTGTGGGAATTGAACTCACAACCTTTTAGCGTATGGGATGATGATCCAACAAACTGAGCCATCCGGCCAAGGCCCCACCCTGTAGTTTTAATATACTGTGAATTTCTAAGAGAAGGATGCATAGTTTATAGTGTTTTTTAAATTTATATAGCCATAGGACACTCAATTTGGCACAAGGGTCTCATGTGGACACTGTTTTGCAGAAAACACCAGCCTATTGGCATATGCAAGACCTAGTCAGCCTCTGCAACATCCTTTCAATAAATAGGTGCTACCTGAGGTTCACAGCCAGTTCTCACTTACATACTTCCATGTTTAAAAATATAGCTTCAGCTCTGGCCAAGTAAGTGTTGGTTAGAGTATTGTCCCAATATGCCAAGGTTGTGGGTTCAATCCTTGGTCAGGACACATATAAGAAGCAATCAGTGAATGCATCAATAAATGGAACAACAAATCAACATTTCTATCTCTCTCTCTCTCCCTTCTTCTCTCTCTCTAAAAATCAATAAAGAAAAGTTAAAAAAAAATACATAGCTTTATGTGCTTCGTTAAGGCTGATTTAGCAGATAATAAAACATGATAATATATGATAAGCACTTATTGGTCATGTTAACTAATTTTCTATCATCTAATACATTAACTCAGTCCCACATTTTTCTTGGTTCTTTGAAGACTTCTGCCAGAGAGAATGCTTGGAGCATTGTTCTCTGATGCCCTTGTGACAATTTCCATCCTATTTGAATCTGTTTTCAAAATAAAGCATGCTCAGAACCTGCTTTAAATGTTCAATCAGAGTCTAAATGCTTTCAGAAGGCTTTGTGAAATGTCATCCATGCCCAGATCTCTGATGCATTTATAATGTTGCTACTGTATATTTTCTCCTGAACCTTTATTTTTTAGATATCCATTCCATTCTTTTCTCCAGGGAGTACAACCAATGCTAAACACAGAGGCAGTCTTTCCTGGGGAGCTTCCAAGAGATACACAGTCTGTGGGCCAAGTTCTGTTGTGTCTAACAGCAATGGCTCATGAGGCAAATGTCAGAAGCTTCTCACTCACATCCAGATGAGCAGAGAGGGCTACATTTGCTATAATTGGTATCCTGGCACCCAATGCCTGTGATTCTGAATACAAAACACCACACACACTTAGAAGGAAAGCTAAAGACTTTTCTCACAAATACCATCAATTGCAGAACAATTCACAGGTAGGAAAATAGCAGCTAACCCCTATTTATGAACTTTTATTTCATTACACAGTGCTCAAGGACATTACATTTTAGCTCATCCCTCAGCCAATGGCCTGGCAGTTGAATTGTCTTTTTCTCTCTACCATGGGTTTGAGAACAAGGTATAGTATCTGGATCTGGGCACAGGTAAAATTGATTAGACTAGCTCCTGGAGGTAAAAGTGCCTTGAAACATGCATACAGCAATCTCTACTGTAAAATATGCACGTTTATGGGCAGTGAAGAGAGTCGTAATGCAGCTCTAACACTTATTAGCTGTGTCCTTCAGCAAGTTTTGTTAACCCCTCCAAGACTTAGTTTTCTCAACTAGAAAATGGGCCAATGTCAGGACTGAAAAGAAATGAATGTAAACAAATGTTTAAATATAGTGAAAACTCGAAAGTGTTATTTTTATAATATAACTATTTATTCATCCAGAAATTTTTTATAGTGTCAGCGTGGTTCTTCACCAGACATTGATTGTGACTTCTGAATGATCTCCACTGCAGCAATAGCAGTTCAGGACATGCACTTGGAAGGGTTAATTTCTCGACATCTGGCCACTTCCTGTCCAGAGAATGCCCTCCCCTAATGTTCACATTCTGCATTCCTAAAGCTCTCCAGACTTGCTTTTGCTCTTCACAGGTCCTTTGCAAGGTGAGTTTCCAGCTGATGGTGGGCATTGCCTTACACTTTTTGGCCTTTACAACTCTGCCCAGGCTCTTTCCACTCTGCTGAAATCTAAGCTTGAGGGAAAGGCAAGGGAGGATAAAGGACTCTTGAGAGAGAGCTCTCAAGAGCTCCAAAGTCATAATCAATTCAAGGAATCTTGACAGATATTTAGTGGGCCACTGCTGTGAGTTGGACATAGCTATGAAAGACTTTGTCAAGGAAGTAAAATTTGAAGAATAGATAGAATTTGTCTAAATGGAAAAGCAAAAGAAAAAGAGAGAGAGGGAAAATGAAGAAAAATTGTAGTAAGTTTTAGAAAAATCTTGGATTTGGAATTTTGAGATACAGATTTGATTCATTGCTTTGCTTTTCTAACTGTAATCTTTGTCCAAGTACTTAGAAGCTCTGAGTTTCAGGTGACACATGATGCAGATATGATCTGATAATGTGAACTTAAACAAACTCTGAGAAGTTGCTTAATAAAAATCAGATGTATTATATTTAATAGATTATACTTTAGTAGGTATAGTTACTTGTAAATTTTTAATTTTGATATTATATACAAACAAACTATTAGTGTTTGAAAATATAGTGGAATCCTGATATACAAAAACATCAAATCAAACCCACAATTATCATTAAGATATTTTCAGGTGCCTACTATCCTCGGCAAGCTCATCCCTTAGTATTTTGTCTTTCTCTTTATATTCGATTTATACTAAGAATCCTTTAAGCCAGGGGTGTCAAATTCATTTTTACCAAGGGCCACATCAGCCTCACGGTTGCCTTCAAAGGGCCAAATGTAATTTTAGGACTGCATAAATTTATCTACTCCTTAGTGGTTAATCAAGAGCTCAGCACTGCTGCTGGGTATAAACAAGGTGGAGGACTGGATTTGGACCATGGGCCTTGTGTTTGCCACCTGTGCTTTAAGCTATTTCAAGAAATTTGCTTTACCAAAGAACCCAGTTTTACCAGAAAGACTTCTGAATATATAATTCTATTCATTTAATATATGTTCTTCTCCTTAGAAGCAGAAAATTGTTAAAAATGTAAAAAGTCCAAATTGTTTAAAAGTTGGCAGGCAAAAAATATAATAATCACATTTTTCTACTTAAATTTTTTTGATGACATATTTTTGATGATATCATTACTAATGGTTTTATATTCCAAGTGTGAATATTATGTCACCATTCTTTGAATAGTGAACCTTTAGTTTGTTGTAAGTTTTCACTAGTGTAACTAAACCTGTAATAAATACCCTTGTCTAAAATTGATGTATAGTTATTCTATTTTACTTTAAATCTCCATGAAAGAAAGAGAATATAGGTATTCAGCCTTTATATTTTAAAGTCAAACTCAACCCTCAGTTTGTTATGCAAATCTGAGTATTAAAAATATAAGTTTTCTAACAAACTAGTGAAAGTGGTAATTTCCACTGGCAACTCACTTGAGACCTTGTCCATCAAATATGGAATTTCCTTAGAAAAATTTTACCTATTTTGCTAAGAATATTTCACTCATTAGAGAAAACATACATGATCTCAAGATAAAGGTATGTCATGTAAGTTCTGGGAGAATTAATTTTCACATATTTAATTTTGGAATTTAATTACATCACCTTCAAGGCAGGCTTAGTATGTTCTCAGAATGGATGTTTGTGAGATAAGAAAGGATTTTCCTAAGAACTGATGAATATGTTTGTGTCTTTACTCTAATGTTTGTTTTTCTGCTTGTGTCTAGTATTTGAGAAAACCAGTTGTAAAATGTCAAAAAGATAAAATGTTGAGTTAATATGAGTCTTTCATTAAGAATTAGGAAGGGTTAGCCCTTGCTGGTGTGACTCAGTAGATTGAATGCAGGCCTGCAAACTAAAAAGTCACCAGTTGGAATCCCAGTCAGGGCACATGCCTGGGTTGCAAGACAGATCAGGTCTCCAGTAGGGGGCATGCAAGAAGCAGCCACAAATTGATGTTTCTCTCTCTCTCTTTCTCCCTCCCTTTCCCTGTCTAAAATAAACAAGTAAAAATCTTTTTAAAAATTAGGAAGGATTAACACTCTTTTGCAAATTCTGTTAGAAAATTCGTCTAGGGTTTTATGTATTTCACATTTGTCCCGGTTATGGGACACCAGTTGAATACATTTGTTTTAATGAGACTGGCTTTTTCATTGTATTCAAAATATTATTTTTACATATTTAATTAGTATATTATTTGTTCAGTGGCCTTTCTCCTTAATAGGGACTATCACATCAGAAATTATTTATTCTGCCTGGGTAGAATACTGTATAATTTAAAAAATATGTGTCAATTATAGTGGATGTACAACATTATATTAGTTTCATGTATACAAATGCATGGTTACACATTTATATGACTTACAAAGTGTTCACACTGATAAATCCACTACCCATCTGACACCATGTGTAGACATTATAATATTATTGACTACAATCCCTAAGCTGTACTTTACACTCACACGACGATTCTGTAACTACCAATTTGTGATGCTAAATCCGTTCATCTCTTTCACCCTGTACCTGCAATCCCCACTTCCATCTGGCAACCATCAATTTATTCTCTGTATCTGTATGTCTGTTTCTGTTCTGCCTGTTTATTTATTTTGCTTTTAGATTCCACATATGAGTGAAATCATCTGGAATTTATCTTTCTCTGGATGACTTATTTCACTCAGCACAAAACCTTCTAGGTCCATCCATGTTGTTGCAGATGGAATGATTTTACTTTATTTTTTATGGCTGAATCATATTCCATAAGGAGGTGTCTATATGCACCTCTTTATCTATTCATCTATTTATAGACACTTAGAAACTTTTATATCTTGGCTATTGTAAATAATAATGCAAAGAACATATGGATACATATGTCTTTTCAATTTAGTGTCTCGGGTTTCTTCAGATAAATGCTCAAAAGTGAAATTGCTGGGTCCTTCTTTGTCTCTTCTTACAGGCTTTTATTTTTAAATCTACTTTGTATGGTATATGTATTACTACCCCAGATTTTTAGTTTGTTTGTTTTTATTTTCATAAAATATCCTTTACTTTCCATCTTTTTTCCACCCATTTACTTTCATTCTGTTTATGTGTTTCAATCTTAAGTGAGTCTCTGTAGACAGCATATGTAAAGTTCTTATTTTGTTATCTGTTCACCACTGTATATCTTTTGATTGGAGCATTTAATCCATTTGCATTTAAATAAATTATTGATAAATATGTATTCATCGCCATTTTACTCTTAGTTTTAATCTTTTTTTTCTTCTTAAAAAAGATCCTTTAACATTTCTTGTAATACTGGTTTGGTGGCAATGGACTTCTTCAGCTTTTTCTTATCTGGGAAGCTCTTTATCTGTCTCTCTGTTCTAAATGGTACCTTTCCTGAATCTAGTAATTTTGGTTGTAGGTCCTTGCTTTACATCACTTTGAATATTTTGTTACAATTCCTTCTGTCAGGCAAAATTTCTTTTGAGGAATCAGCTGACAGTTTTATGGGAGCTCCCTTGTAGGTACATAATTACTTTTCTCTTGCTGCTCATAATATTCTCTCTTTGTCTTTAAACTTGGGCATTTAAATTATGATGTGTCTTGGTGTGGGCCTCTTTGGGTTCATCTTGTTTGGGACTCTCTGTGCTTCCTGGACTTGTATGTCTACTTTCTTCATCACATTAAGGAAGTTTTCTGTTATTATTTCTTCAAATAGGTTTTCAATTTTTTGCTCTTTCTCTTCTCCTTTGGGCACCCACATAATGTAAATGTTGGTTACTTGAATTTGTCCCAGAGGCTCCTTATGCTATCTTCATTTTTCTTAGATTTTTTTAAATATTCTGATTAGGTGTTATCTACTTTCTTATCTATCAAATCACTGATTTGATCCTCTGTTTCATCTGTATTATTGATCCCTGTCAGGTGTTTTCAAGTCAATTAGCATATTCTTCATTTCTGCCTGGTTCTTTTTATGTTTTCTATCTCTATTTTTACGTTCCCCTTTGTTAACATTCTTACTAAGTTCCTCTATTCTTCTCCTAAATTCACTGAGCATCCTTATAACCAGTGTTTTGAGCTCTACATCTGTTAGTTACCTTGCCTCCATTTCATTTAGTTACTTTTCTGGAGATTTCTCCTATTTTTTTTTCATTTGAGACCTATTTTTTCTTCTTATTTTGGCTGCTATGTTTCTTGGGTGTTATAGAATGGCCTTATGTAGTAGGTGTCCTGTGGACCCCAGTGGCACAGCCTCCCAGTTAACCTGCACTGGGTACTTCAGGTGCATCCCCTTACCCTGTGTGGGCTATGTGCACCTTCTTGTTGTAGTTGAGCCCTAACTGCTGCTGATATGTCAGTGGGAGTGATTTACCCCCAGGTTAATGGCTATGAGGACTGGATACAACCACTGTGGAGATCTGCTGTGCAGGAGCTGACCCCAAGAAGCAGAACTCTTCCCAGCATGGCTCAGTTATACATTATGTCTACCTATTGAGTATGTCACTAATGCACAGGGTTGGGTGGGGCTTCAGTGTGGTCTGAAGCTTTCCAACAGGTGAGCTGACCCTGGGGTCTCTCTGGAAACACAGACCAAATTCAGCTGCCACCTGTGTTCTGCCTGGGTCCACGTGGCCTGAGCTACAAAGCAATATGCAGATGGATGCTACTTATGCTGAGCTTTGAGGTGCCTAGGAGAGACCAATCTGTGAATCAAGCCCAGTGGCTTCTAGTGCCGGGTCTGGAGCAACTAGCAAGAGGTACAGGGCTTGCCAAGACCAGATGCTTCTTGTTTGAAAGATTTTATTTAAGAAGGCCATCAGCATGAGACAAGACAGACCATTTATGTGAAAAAGCCACTGAAAATGACAAATGGGCCTAAATGTTGGATTTGGCAGGGTGTCAGAGAATCACCAGGGTATGACAAACACTGTAAGCCAGGTTTGATGGAGACTCAGACGTGGTGCCCATCTATTGGCTCTGTGGGGGCAAGGGAGTCAGCAAAGGAACAATGACCTCTGCCAGCATTTCTGCTTGGAAAAAGCAGAGTATCCAGCCCCCACCCTGATGCCAGATAATTCAGTTTTATCCCATGTGTCCCTGGTGCCTTATTTTGGAAATATGTTGTCTTAGAACTGCTGCTCTGACACTGGAACTCAGTCTGAGTGAGTCCAGCCTAATTTGTGTGCAGGCCCTTTAAGAGGCATTTCTGAAATTGCAGCAGTCCTCTGTCTCACTCAGCCACAATCCCAGCTTGTTGTTGCAGCCAGAAGATAGGGGGACTTGTTTTCCAGGAACCTCAGCTGGAAGGCCTGGTGTGGGGCTGAGACACCCTGCTCCTCTGGAGAGACCTCTGATTGTGACTCCTATCCTTGGGTGTGGGACCAGCCCATTCCATGTTTCTGCCATTGATACAAGTCTTGTTATAGTTTCTTCTTTTTATTGTTACTTATAGTACTTCTGTTCAGCTAGATTTCAGGTGGTTCTAAGTGATGGTTGTTCTATAGTTTAGTTGTAATTTTGATGTGGTTTTGGAGAGTCCAAGCACTGTGTTTACCAGTACAGCCATCTTGATTGGAAGTCTACATGTTGTGGAATTTTAGTCAATCCCAAATCTAATTTGCCATTTTAATCCACCTTTATGAGATGTTAAAAGCCACTAGTAGGGGACACTAAATAATACATTAAGGTTGTCAATGATCAATTAACCAAAATGATTTAATTTTCTTTTAACTAAATAACAGCAACCATAACAGTAGGTATATATGCATATACAACTACAAAGTAATAACCATGCAACAAGAACCATTTAGTATTTAAAGTGCCTTTTGATTTCACAGAATGAGTTGAATAAAGTTTATATGCAGGTGCTTATATTTTCTAAACTTCTAGAAACAAATACTTTGCATTTCAATATATTTCTTTGTTATTTAAAAGTAAATAAAAGCTGTCTCAAATATAAGCTAAAACTAGTTGCTTCCCAAAGGTAATTAATTATATTAATAATATCTGATTGTAGAGTGTTACTAGCACAATCACAATAGCAGCATTGAACTCACTTGGGTGTGGCTTTGCATTGGGGTGTAGCTATTAAAGCTACAACTTTAGATGGAGAAATGCTTCCTGTCTTTGGAAATATGTTGTCTTCATTCAAAAAATACTCCTTGAGCATCTTCTATGTGCTCAGATGCCAGGCTAAACCCTGGGAATATGGACATAAGCAAGCATATGATCCTGGATCTCCAGAGCTTAGGTTCAAGTGAATACTAAGACAAGCACATTGGTAATATGAGAAATAGAGGACAGTTTCTGCTTTCTAGGTTATCTAATCTCTAGCAGACCACTTAATTTCTAGGCCTGCACCTCAGCAGTAAAATGGGGATGATGATAGGACAAATCAGATAGAGTTGTGAGGATTGAATGGGATGATTGATGTCTGAAAGTTGGCACAGTGATTGGTCTATTGTGGGTACTCAATGAACATTGGCTAATATGATGATGGCAACACTGTTCTCTGGAATGTGGACTTCTGTGTAACTGCTCAGCATTAAGAGTGTCATGTGAAATGTTCATTGAATGGGGAGGGGAAGAATATTTTCTGGCCTGTGACTAATGAAAGAAGCATTAATGGAGAGTTAGAAATAGGAGGAGGCTTTTGCTATTGTATACTGTAACACACCTGGGAAAAGTTTCATAACCAATCATGAGATACAGCAGCAGCAGCTGTAAGGAAACAATACAGGGCTGGTGAGAGCAGAGCAGCACACATCCACTAGAATGATACTGCATGGAGGGTAGGGAATCATGCAGTGTCAGCCTGATTGAAATAATTGAGGTAAATGGAAATAGCTTTTGCTTGGAACCCAGAAAAGGGAGAGAGGGCAGAGAGGGAAAGGGTAAAGGTTAATGAAAATTGAGGTATGCTTGGGTACAAGGAAGATAAAGGTGTTACGGTAATTCAAAGGTAAAAGACTCAGGGTCAGAATGAAAGTATAAGGGGGTATAGCATGGGCAGGATAGAATGTAGGGACTTACTTTAGTGCTGCAAGTAAAAACCAATAAGATAATATTTAGGCCCAAAAAGGTAATGGAGCTTTACCAAATCTCACAAGTGACAAGTTCAGAATTCTCATGTCAAATATGGTGGAATTTATAAAAAATGTGGAATAGCATGCAATAAATTATCAGAAGACAATCTTAGTAATTGTGACCTAAAAGGATTAGAAAATTCACTATTAATGTAGAAAAAGCAAAGATAAATAAATTATAGTCATGTGCTTCATAGTAACATTTCAATCAGTGATGAACCACATATAGCACAGTGGTCCCATCAGATTACAATGGAACTGAAAACTGTTTATCATGTCATAGCATAACTCATTACTCATGAATTTGTAGGGATGCTGGTATGAACAAACCTACTGCAGTTGTATAAAAGTGTAGCATATACCATTATATATAATACATCACACTTAACAATAATTGCAAATGACTAGGTTACTGCTTTATGTATTTACTATACTATACTTCTAATCATCATTGTAGAGTGCACTCTTTCTCCTTATAAAAAAAGTTTGCTGTAAAACAGTGTGCAATGTTACACAGGTAGCAGCCTTGTATATCTTGTGTTTATCATAGTTCCTGATTACATCATTTTCTCTTGTGCCTGAATGAAGCTCATATTGTCTTTTACAGTAATATGCTCTACATGCTTATAGCCTGGGAGCTATAGGCTATACCACATAACCTAGGTGTAGAGTAGACTACACAATCTAGGTTTTGTAATTGCATAGTGTGATGTTCACAGAGTGACAAAATCACATGACTACACATTTCTTAGAACATATCCTCATTGTTAAGTGACATGTAACTGTATAATTTTAAAAAAGGATATTTGTGTCTACTTTAATTTTAGTTTGAATCAAGAGCAGAATATCACTTTGTTATAATATTGTGAGAGATAGAAGACAATTTGAAGATTGTTCCACAAGTTAGAATAAAGGTAAACACACCTCCTCTTTCTTTTATCATGAAAGATAGTTAAAAACATAAACACACAAAACTGCATGGTAGATAAAGCTATGAACTAGGAGACCTGGCTTCTGGTGAATTTTTAAGGAGTAACATGATTTCCTGGATCTCAGTTTCCTCATCTGTAGGTATTATATAAATGAACATTTTCATTTATATTTTTATAGGCTCTAGAATATAAACTAATGTTCTATATATTAAATACGTATTTGTCTATTTTTCATGAAGGTATACTGCAAAACTTCAGAGCAGTGGCAAATAAATGTAGACAGGAGTAAAACAAAAAAAATCTGTCAGTAAAAAACATAGTCATTAAGATCAGCACTTTGAAGATGAACTACCTGAGTTCAAATCCTGGCTCTGTGCAGTCTCTTCCTGGACAAATTACTCAACTTCTTTTTCTTCAATTTCATCATAAAATGGGAATAATAATATTATTATATTTCTCATAGTGTTTCTGTGAGAATTAAATAAGTTAATATGTGTAAAGCTTCTAAAAGCACAACTCTACATATAAAAAGTACAAAATTTCTACTGTTACATTGAAGAAATGGAACTAATGTGAATTAACTATGAAAGGTAGAAAAATTTGGGAAGAGATTCCAGGCAAGAAAAATAGCATGTAGAAAAGAAGAAGCAAGTACAAATTTGGCACTTGTGGGTGCCAAATACAGTTGCACCATTTTCTAGAGTAGAAAGAAATCAGGAGTAAATAACAAAGAGTATTCATTTCTAGGCCTGTACAGAAATTTTTTACTAGGAGAATTAAGGGATTTTAAGATAGCTACTGAGCACATTATGCCTAATTCTCTGCAGATAACAAATGGGAATATGCTAGAGGTTCTCAAAAGGGAATGACATAATGAACATGACTTTTGGTTAAATATACAGGGTGTGGCACAAATAATATCCTGCTGATGACCTACACCAAATCTTTTATTCCAAAATCACAAGCATGTACTTCTGTAACATAATAATATCACACACAAGCACACCATATGGCAATTTAGGTGAAATATTCAAATTATTGTCCATCTCATGCAAAACATTCACATACCCTATCTACAACATTCAATAGTGTTACTTCTGCTGAACTCTGTACATTTATTAGTACCATTTGGCCAGGATTCTCTGCAAGAGTAAGGAAAAAATATAATGAGTACTTTTAGGAAACAGTAGTTCTTATATACTCCAAAAGTGTTAGTACTAGAGACAGTATGGCCCAGAGATTGGGCCATGCAAAAGAAAACTTTCCATTTGGGTCATCCCATGTAAATCACAGGTAGGTGCTGCTGGGGTCATTAGAGAGAGTTAGCATTGTAGTGTAATGGTCTGTTGTATGGGGAAATTTTCTAACAGCTTTTTTTTGGGGGGGGGGGTTGTAGGTCTTTTTGAAAACCTGTGTCTCTAGTTCAAGTGGTAGCCAGATAATCTGGAAGAGGAATAAGTAATTAATTTCATTAAACAAGTTTTCAGTTTTAATTGTAGTAACTATAGAAATATTTATAAAATACATGTTAAATTCTTAATAAGTTATTGTGCTTATGCCTCTTTAATAAATTTTATTTCTCTAACAATAGCATATCACCTGAGATATGCTATCTCATATCACCTGAGCTATGATGTCCCCAACAATAGCATATCACCTGAGCCTGTGTAGTGTCAGTGTTCCAGCAGGCATTGAGCCATAATTTTGTTCTAGGTCTATTAATTTAGACTTTACAAAGAGTACCCATAAGAATTCAACTACTATATTTTCAACTCATATAGGTATATGCCACTTCAGTCAATTAAAGTTTTATATCATAAAAGAGTAAATACTGAACTCTATAAACATTGCTCTAGCTCTGGGAAATCATTTGTAATAATTTTAAAACATAATCTTGAGATCCAAGATGGCGGAGGAGTAACTGGAAGCTACACTAACCTTTTCCCAGTACCAATATGGAATTACAACAAAATTGTAATGATGTAATCCTGAATAACCACTGGACACTAGCTTGAGAGAAGCCTTACAACCAAGGACAGACAGAAAAAATCACTTCACCACAATGACACTGGTGGGAAGTGTGCAGCAGGCTTAAGAGTGCTGGCTGGTCTACGAAAGGGGACAGCTGAAGTTCCAGAGGGATATTTTAGTATCTGAGGGGTTCACTCTGAGAAGTGTGGGGTCTAAACCCAAAGCTGGGTTCCCCAGCCTACAGCACCAAAGATGGAAAGGAACCCAGATAACATTCAGCTATAAAAAGCAGCAGGGTTTTTGTCAGCCAGGGGGAGACACCTGGGGACCCAAATTGCCTCTTAAAGGGCAATGCACAAAATTTTGTTTGTAGCACTTACCCTAAGCTCCAGCAGGGGGAGGGCAGAGTGGGCTAGAGACACTTGAGGAGAGTCTGGGGTGGATGGCTCTGGGGAGAAAGCTCATGGAACAGCTGCCAGATTCCCTCTGCTGACATTCCTCATTCCTCAGGAGCCATCTTTCTCAGGCAGAGCACTACTTGCCAAATGGAAAAAGTCTGAGGGTAAGCAATAGCCTCGTACTCAGGAATTACTCTGCCCCACCCTGTGGTGCTTAGGACAGGCTGCTAATTACAATTTGAGACTCTATCACTGATCATTTTAACAACTAAAGCAGAAAATACAAAGAAGTGGACAAAATGGGAAGGCAAAGAAACTGACACCAAATGAAAGAACAAGATAATTCTCCAGAAGAAGAACTAGATGAAATGGAGGCAAACAATTTATCAGATAGAGAGGGTAGAGTAATGATTATACGCATACTCAACAGCATGAAAAAAGACATGGAAACCATTAAAAAGGACCAGTCAGAAATAAAGAATGCGATATCTGAAATAAATAATACACTGAAAAAAATAAACAACAAGTTAGATGAAACAGAGGATCAAATCAATGATTTGAAAGACAAGGTAGAAAAAACCTCCCATTCACCATGTTCAAGTGAAATTTATGCCAGGAATGCCAGGAATGCCAGGTTGTTACAACATTTGCAAATCAATAAATGTGATACACCATAGAAACAAAATGAAGGATAAAAACCACATGAGCCTATCAATAGACGCAGAAAAAGCATTTGATAAAATCCAGCACCCATTTATGTTCAAAACTTGAAAGGCCAGATGTGTCAAACCCACTGCCAGCATCATACTCAATATGCAAAAACTACAATTGTTCTCCTTAAGATCAGGGACAAGACAGGGTTGTTTGCTTTCACCTCTCTTATTCAAGATAGTACTAGAATCAGACAACTGTAATGAGCCACAGTAATCAGACAAGAAGGAGAAATAAAATGCATCCAAATTGTAAAGGAAGAAGTCAAACGGTTTTTATTTGCTGGTGACATGACACTGAATATAGAAATTTCAAATATTCCAAGAAACTACTAGAACTGATAAATTAACAAAATAGCAGGTTACAAAATTAATATCCAGAAATTGGTTGCATTTGTATATGCCAAAAACCAATAAATAGAACATAAAATTAAGGAAACAACTCAAATCACAATTGCTTCAAAAAGAATAAAATACCTAGGAATAAACCTAACCGAGAATGTAGAAGACCTGTACTTGGAAAATTATAAGACACTGAAGAATGAAAGTGAAGGAGTTACGAATAACTGGAAGCATGTATTGTGTGCATGGATAGGAAGAATTAACATCTTAAAGTGTTCATACTACTGAAAGCAATATATAGATTCAACACAATTCCTATCAAGATTCCAATGACATATCTCACAGAACTAGAAAAAATATTTCAAAAATTTATATAGAACTACAAAAGGTCCCACATAGCAACAGTGATCTGAGAAAGAAGAACAAAGTTGGAGGAATCATGCTACCTAGTATCACACTATACTATAAGATCATAGTAATCAAAACAGCCTGGTACTGGCATGAAAACAGATGCATAGATCAATGAAACAAAATAGAAAGTCCAGATATAAAACTATAGTTTTATATTCAATTAATATTTGACAGAGGAAGCAAGCAAACACAGATATATGGGCTAAAGACCGTCTATTCAATAAATGGTGTTGAGAAAATGGGTCAGATATGTGCAGAAAAATGAAACTAGACCACCTTCATACACCACAAGAATAAATTCAAAATGGATCAAAGACTTAAATGTTAGACCGAAAACAATAAAAATCCTAGAAGAAAACATAGACAGCAAAATTTTGGACATTGCTTATAGCAATATTTTATCAGGTATATCTCCCCAAGCAAAAGAAGTAAAAGAAAAAATAAACAAATGGGATTATATCAAATTAAAAAGGTTTCCCACAGCAAAGAAAATCATCAACAAAATAAAAAAACACTCCACTGAATGGGAGAATATGTTTGCTGATACATCTGATAAGGGGTTAATAGCCAAGATTTATAAAGTACTCACAAAACTCAACACCAAAAAAACCCCAAACAACCCAATTAAAAAATGGGCAAAGGATCTAAATAGGCACTTCTCCGAAGAGGACATACACATGGCCAATACATATATGAAAAGAAGCTCTGTGTCACTAATCACCAGAAAAGTGCAAATTAAAACCACATGAGATATCATTTCACACCTGTCAGAATGGCTATCATCAATAAATCAACAAACAACAAGTGCTGGTGAGGATGTGGAGAAAGGGGAACCCTTTTACACTGTTGGCAGGGGTGCAGATTGGCACAGCCACTGTGGAAAGCAGTACAGAGATACCTCAAAAAATTAAAAATGAAACTACTTTATGACCCAGAAATTCTACTTCTGGGAATATATCTGAAGAAACTCAGAACAACAATTTGAAAGAATGTTTGCACCCTATGTTCATTGCAGCTTTATTATACAATAGCCAAGGTCTGGAAGCAGCCCAAGTGTGTATTAGTACATGAGTGGATAAAAAAGCTGTGGTACTCTTACACAATGGAGTACTACTCTGCCATAAAAAGAAGTTGTTAGCTTTTGCAAGGGGATGGATGGATCTGTGGAGCATTATGCTAAATGAAATAAGTCAGTCAGAGAAAGACAAATACCATATGATTTCACGCATATGAGGAATCTAATGAACAAACTGAATTAAGAAGCAAAATGGGGACAGACTCATAGATAGAGAGCAGGATAACAGCTAGTGAGTGAGGGGTGACTGAGAGCAGGGATTGGGCAAAAAGGAAAGGGACTTGTGGACGTGGACAACAGTGTGGCAATTGCTGGTGGGAGGAGGGTATAATGGGACTGAAAGATAATTACAAAATGCAATAAAGATTAAATCAGAAAAAATAAAAATAAATAAAACATGTAATATTTGTTATCTTATTCCTTTCCTTACCACTGGCTACCCCTTAACTTAGGATATATCATCCATAAACAATTAATTTCTCAAAAAACTCAAACTATAATAAAATAATCAATTTAAACAAATCACAGTTTGATAACTAAGAGAGAAAATATTCTTTTATAGGAAGCTGGAAGGGAAATTTTATTCTCTTTTGAAAATACACCAAAATTATTCACTTGGCCTCAAGTATTGGCATTAAATGTCAACAGTGATAGGCCATTATAGAATGGAGCCATAAACTGGTATCACATAAATATTTGGTAAATTGACTAATGGAGGATAAACAGTAGATGAGCATCCCGGGGGTACAGATATAGTAAAGGTTGCTAGGTGAAGTAGGTAGAGCCATCTTTTTGTTGTTTGTTTTATTGACTGAGAAGCAAATGCCAACTGCGTTTTTATGCCCACAGTTTTTCACCTTTTTTTTCTTTTTCACATTATGTTGCCCTTTGGTAATATGAACAATAGGATGATTTGGGAAGACTCAAAGAAAGGGTAGGATTGGTACCAACTGCCACTGCTCAGGTGAAGGGCCATTGTTGAAGTGATGCCTGCAGGAACAGCAGGCAAAACTAGAAGAAGCAAGTCCCTTAGTTATCCCACAGCCTTCTGGCCTCTTAGTACCCTCTGGCAGAGTCTGACATGGAAACTTCCGTCAAAGGAGAGTTAAATTTGCTGAATAGGGGCCTTAACATCACCAGGCAGAGTATAGAATGGTGTGTGTTGATCTGAAAGATAATAGGTGAATGACAGTACAAATATTTTTACCAAGTTTTACTGTTATAAGTAATTTTTAATAGAAGTACTGTGAAAACTTTCTCATCATGCAGAGACAGGTGTTGAAAAGTATCTAAGAGCAGGTTGAGTGGTCAAGAATTTTATTAAGTCCTTCAGAGACATAATTTTATTTAATAATCTCGTAGTTTTATTATGGAGATGGGATTATCTCTATGTTGAAAATGAAAAAATCACACTCAGAAGATTTGAGTACTTTTAGTCAGTAAGTAGAAGAGGGTAGGACTGTAGCTAAGGTCTAACAACAAAATAAATGTTGAGATTTCCTCATTCACTAAAATGTAAAATAAGGCAGGGCCAAGGATTCAAAAGTACAGCTAACTGCCCTGACCATTGTGGCTCAGCTGGTTGGGCATCATCCTGCAAAATGAAGGGTAGCCGGTTCAATTCCTGGTCATAGCACATGTTTAGGTTGTGGCTTCAGTCCCAGTCAGGGGTCAGGGTGTGTGTAGGAGGCAATCAATTGATATTTCTTTCTCACATTGATTGTTTCTCTCCCTTTCTCCCTCCCTTCCCCTCTCTCAAGTATGGAAATAAGTAAGTAAGTAAGTAAGTAAGTAAGTAAGTAAATAAATAAATAAATAAATAAATATTTTTAAAAAGTAACAATAACCAAAAAGTGGGAGGCTTAGAACAAAAGGAAGGTAAGTACTAAGACATAGAGTAACCTTGGTTTACAGAAAGGCTCACCCAACCATTGAGGGTGTATTGAATTCAGTTTTAGTTTTCAGAACTTCACTCAAACCTTACTGTTTTGGTTGAAAGTATGTAGTTCTACCAAGTACTTGGGCTCCTCCTATGGTCTTTTAAAAAACTATTTTATTTATTCATTTTTAGAGAGAAGGAAAGGGAGGGAGAAAGAGTGAGAGAAAAATCCATCAGCTCCCTCTGGCACACATCCTACCAAGACACTGAAGCCACAACCCTTTGCTTTGCAGGACGATGCCCAACCAACTGATCCTTACCAGTCAGGGCGTGTCTTGAAGTCAATTTTCTGCTGCTACAAGTGGGTGCAATTCAACAGAGGCTTTCATCCTCATGCCTGTCATGTCTTGCCTTAGGGCACCTCTGTTACTGCTAAGAAATGAGACATCAGGGCATATGTGCAGACCCCATGTATGTGTAACCCAGATATGCAGGGCAGTTAACACCCTTTGGAGTGAAATCTAAGCAAACTATATCAAGGGATATCAGAACGTGTAGATGAATTTTTCTTCCTTATTCTCCCTGGATGGACTCTTTCAATTTTCAACAGCTTCGTGTGGCCTCCTTGAAGATTTCTTGCAAGGCTAAGCAAACAACTTGTCACAACTTCTGGACAGCTTAGTAGTACACCCTATTACATTTGCTTCCTCTTATTCTCCTTTTCCCTCACTGTTGCTGCCTTGGGATTGCACTCCTTAATAAAATGATAGTGTTACCAAACAGCACTTGGGTTTCTGCTGCCCACTGCCACCCTCTAGGCAAAAATTCCAGAGGCAAAGGTTTGGCGATAAAGGAACGGAGTCTTTATTCAAAAGCAGTTACTTAAGCCTATCAAGTCACAGCTTCAATCACGTAAGCCTATCAGTTAAGGCTAAATCTTAACATCTGATCTCTCCTATCCCTGTTAGTTTTTAGTTATCTTGCTTCTATAAGGTTAATTTATAAACTAAAAACAACATAAGATACAAAAACTACACAATTTTGGAAGAATGACAGGCTTCTGCCTCAGAGCCTGTTTCCTCTAGAACACCCAAAGAATAAACCTGCCACCCTCTGCCAGGCCAGCCTGATCATAGGCTGTGCTGGGAGTTTCTTCCCATACAAAATACTGTCCATTGGGCAGTGCAGGCAGCTGCAGCACAATTATCTAGCTATTCTCTAGGAAGGAGAGTCTGAGAGCCTTAACCCTAGTCCCAGCCCCAGAGCTCTCTTGGAGCTAGAGAGCCAGCCTTCTTTTTATTTCCATTGGCACTAGAGGCATTCAGCTTCTTAGCCAATCCCATCATAGAATGACCACAACTGCCTTGGCAAACTCCTCCTATGGCCCCTCCTCAGTGATCTGAGTTATCTTAATCAGATCTCTCTGTATTGTGTTATTACACAATAAACTTTTGCAAACATTTTGCGAGTGTGTGTGTGTAAGTAGGTGCTGGATTTTGGGGTAGAGTTTCAGGCTAGACAAAAAGACATACATTTTCCTTTGTGCTTGGAAGTAATCCAAAACATTTATCAATTTAGGCAATTAAGTGGAAACTATAAGTAAATAAAACAAGGTGAGGAAAGTTCTTGGTAAGAAGTGAAGATAGGTAACACAGCTCTTGCCTTTATGGAATGAAAGTTTATCATTAACACAATGGAATAGTACTCAGTCATAAAACAAAAGGAAATCTTACCCTTTATGACAGCATGGATGGACCTGGAAAACATTATGCTAAGTGAAATAAATCAGTCAGGGAAAGACAACTACCATATGATCTCACCGACGTGGAATCTAAGGAACAAATGAAACTAACAAACAAAATAGAAACAGACTCATAGATACAGAGAACAGATTGCATCTTTCAGAGGGAAAAGGGATTAAGGGATTTGGTACAAAAGGTGAAGGGATTGAAAAAAATCACAGAAACAAACAAAAGTATGGTGATTACTAGAGGGAAAGGGGGTGGGGAAGTAGAAGTAGGTAAAGGGAAGATAAATGGTGATGGAAGAGGGCTTGACTTTGGGTGGTGAACACACAATACAATATACAGATGATGTACCATAGAATTGTACAATTGAAACCTCCTTAATTTTATTAACCAATGTCACCCCAATAAATTCAATAAATACAAAAGATTAAAAAAAGAGGATTTATCAACCTGAAGATGAATTTCTGTGCTAATTATTCAAAATAAATTCTCCTGAATGCAGCCTAATTGTGTAACAATGCTCTGTCCCCTTGGAACTTTTCCATTGCCAAGTCAAGCTTCTGTTGGTGTTTATAAAAGTCCATATTCTCAGAATGGCCAACTCCCAGTCAGAATTGATGACTCAAGTCTTGTCAGCTTCTCTGGGAAGAGTTCTCTTGCCTCACTCCTTTCTGCCATACATTTGAGAATATTAGCGTACCCTGCTCTATGTTTCAGAGGTCGGTTTTAGATTTTGTCATGGAATCAATTATTCTGTTTCTTCACAACACAGAGAGATCCTGAAAGCAGAGACTGTGTTCTGGATAATGCTGAATTTTTAGAAGCTAACAGAAGTCTGGCATACAGTAGGCACTTAATCAATATTTGTTGACTCCATTGACTGAAATAAAGGATTCATGCTGAACTCCGATCAAGTCCCTGAGCTTTTTGATTACCCTGCTGAACAAATCTCAGGAGAAAATTGCTGAATCAGGCTAACATTTTGTGTGAATATAAGATACGTTTGCCCATTTGATGAAATATGATGGCAATAAAGATTCCATGGCATTAAAATATTTGTAATTTCTACAACCTCCACTACTTCATTATTTAGGTTAAGTCTTTGAAATTCCTGATAAAATGCTAATTTGGAAACATCATATCAATATATCAGATCAGATTAGCCTGAATTCTCTATTGAATGGTTATAGAAACTAGAGTATAAATTGGCCTCCAGGATTAAGGAAAAACAGAAAGAATAAAGGGTGAGGGGAAAACAGAAAGCAATATAGATTTGATGTACAAGAAACAAAAACATGGAATCAGGAATACTTTTGTCTTTTAAGAATCTCAGACCTGGCTGGTGTGGCTCAGTGGATTGAGTACCAGCCTGTGAACCAAAGGATCCAGGTTTGATTCCCAGTCAGGGTACATGCCTGGGTTGCAGTCCAGGTCCCCAGTAGGGGGCGTGTGAGAGGCAAGCACACATTGATGTTTCTCTCCCTCTCTTTCTCACTCCCTTACCCTCTGTCTAAAATAAATAAATAAAATCTTTAAAAAAGAAAAAGAAGATGAATCTGAGCAAATGGAGCCCAGGGCGGGTAATTTGGTTCAGAAAGATATTAAGGCAGGAATCCATTTGGTTTTCCATGAGGGACTGTCAGTGGCCAAGGGCAGCAAAGGATAACAATGAAAGATCAGAGTGGAGGACCATAGAAAGTGCACTGGGAAGGCTTCACAGCTGTTTCTAGGAAGGTGGCTTAGGCAACCTGCTTTAAGGTAAGAATTGCAGTTACAAGGTGAGCAGTGATTTGACTTTCTGATGAATAACATCAGCTCTTACAGATTTTCTTTTGGCACAATTTTATAATGGTTAAGGGTGGGTGATCTACATAGATAGTAAAATCTGTGTTTTCGCATTGACTTTACCATTTGTTAACTGTGACTATCTCAGACCAGTTCATTAATGCCCATCTGCCTCAGTCGTCATATCCTTAAAATGAAGATAATAATAGTCTTTATTTCAGAGGGTTCTTGTAGGAAATAACACCTGTGAGGCACTCGTCCCAGAAGTAATAGTAAATATTCAAAAATTCTTGTTCTTTATCATGCTGTTGTGATTATTAGAGTTCAGTTCTTACAGGTAAATTTTCTAGTATTTGACTAACAGAGTGTATTTAAAAAATTTTTTGAAAGATTTTTAATGCTCAGTAATCTGGACATCTGCTCCTCAAGACCTAGAAAATAATCACTAATTTTCCCAAAGCTGCCAAAAATCCACTATATTCTAAGTGACCTTTTTCAAGTGCTATCCTAGTCTGGGGAGGCGGGAGAGAAACTTGAAGGTGAAATACTCCATTAGTAATCCCCCAGGTGAATAGAAAATTTAAAATAATATTCTAATGATTCATTGTACATTACTACGCCCCATTAGGTGCCTACATTACATCTTAGGGCACAATCAGTATCTGTCATCTTGCTTATGGCTTTGTGCTGGAGAGGTTCAATTTCATTTTGCAACTCTCATGCCCATGAAGCTGTAGCTCAGGTGTCATGTGATAAAATATTACTCAGAAGTACATATTCACTCCAAAAGCATAGTGGGAAAGAATTGATGAAGAAGGTATCTTTTCATCTGATCAAACACCATTAAAGTGAGTATATGATTGATATGAATAAAAGTAAGATCAACATTTTATGCAACTTTCTGGTGAATTCATGAGATTGCATGTTTGTGTGTATATTCTGTAATCAAAAAATCCTTTGAAGTTATTTTTAAGAATTTAAACTATATTTCTATTCATGAAATGTTAATATACAGGACTAGTTCATGAATATATCTATTATATAAAAAGAGGCTCCAGTATGTAGACATATGCCTGCTTTTGCTAAAAAATTACTTGGTTTGAAACAATAGCAAAGCTAAAGGAAGAAACTCCAAAGCAGCCATTGGTAAGTAATAAACCAATTGTCATTATTCTAAACAAAACTAGTGAGTTAGTTCAGTAACCTATATTTTGAGTTGTTTTCAGGATTGGAACCCTAACTGCCCCCTCTTTTTTTTTTCTTGTGGATGCTGTTGTGGAAACCCATCCAATCAAAATATCTTCCTTCCCCACACATTCTACCAAGAGGAAAGGCATTCAGGTTAATAAAAGCTTGCATTAGAATTCAAATATACCTGAGAGGGTTAAAACCATCATCTGGTGACTCATACTTTAGTATGAATTTTTGAAAATGTTAAATGTATGATTCCTTTCCAAATTGAAGTTAGACAGAAATGTGACTTCTTCTAGTTAGAGAGTAGATGAAACACTATTAGGTTTTTGGAATCCTATTGGATAGGACAGGCCAGCACCCTTACAACAGTGTGGAACTTTAGGTAGATAAAAGATAATATGAAAGCTTGTCTATGTGTACATGCATGTGTGTTTGAGTGTGAGTGTGTGATGTATGAAGAAGCCAAAGAAAGCTCTAGAAATAGATTTGCAAGTACTATAAAAATGAACTGAACTGGCACTGCTCTTTTGTTTAAGATGCCATTGCTGCAATCAGCCTTCGTGATGATTCTGGAAAATCACCAGTAGCATGCTGCCTCACACACAGATGCTCTAAGTACTTCTATACTTGCCCAA
>PVKM010014701.1:0-28742 GCA_004027735.1 Carollia perspicillata | reverse complement strand
GAATCCTGGGACCCCAACCATGGGTGCCTGATGGACCAGAAGGGAAGGTGAAGAACACAGCAGTCTGGGACATCCTGCTTTGAGTGATGTGTACATCACCATCATCCAGAATCCCTAGTGTTCCGTTATATCATAGACTTTAGTGTTTGGCTATCATATTTTTGTGTCAATTGGCCAAGGGCAAACTAACTTACCAGAGAGAAAGAACATGGTAGAAGTTGCATATCTTTTGAGGCCATCGGAAAATCTGAAAGTCGGTGTTTAGCTTGCTCGGCATGGCCCAAATTGCCCGGCTCCGATGTGCCTGCCACAGAAACCTGAAACCATTTCACTTATTGGCTTCTTACTCCTCCCAGCGCCTCCAGCCTGTCCCCAAGCTCGTTTTTCACTCTGACGCTGAAGGCGAAGAGAAGGTTCATTCATGTAGTTAATAAATGAACCCCTGACTTTGGAAGAGGGGTAATTAGTGCACATTATCACTCGGGCTAATGAGATCAGAGTGGCGCTGTCTGTGCTCCACGTGCCTAGTAAGAAATTTAAATTAAGAAGTCCCACTCCCTGTGATTAGAGAGATACTCACTGAAACACTGCACTCCTAATCCCTTTATATTTCCATTCGCCAACTCAATATCAAATGTTCTATGACAAGGAAAATATGCTTAGTTTAAAAGGAACAGATGCCCAAATCTTCGTGTGCTCATTTGGAGAGACGACTTGATTTCTCTTTATCTGGGCTGTTATCAGTCAGGATTACACATAGACACAAAGACACACAAGTAATTCTACCTAGATTTGGTTGGGAATTGTTTTTTTATGAGTTATATAAACAGAGCTTTAACAGAAATCCTACTGCCACAAGGAAAAAAGAATGGGTTAGACTTAGTAGAGGGTGGAAAGGGATGTGTCTAAATTCTATTTTCATTTAAAAAAAAAAAGAAAACTCCTTATTTGGACAAGCATTCTGACAGGGAATAATGTACCCTTGAAAAATCTAACAAAGTTTTCCTGAATTCTTACTCCATGTCTGACCATTTTCTAGACACACTGAATGGAGATGGTCTAATCTGACAGAAAGAGATAGATTTTTGTACTCAGACCTGGATTTAAATCTGTCTCCGCCATGTACAAGAAGACCTTACAGGGGACACCAAGATGCTAAGCCTTAACTGCATCTCTTATAAACTATATTGCATTAAAATTAAGAACTTCTCTCCCCCCGAATTTGGAGAGAAGTTCTTAATTTTAACGCCAGAACTGTAGAGAAGCTATTTGCAATAATTATGACCCCAAAAATCTAGTATACAAAATATACAAAGATCTCCTGAAAACAAATAAGAAAAAAGATAAGCAAAAAAATAGAAAAATGAGCAAAAGGCTTAGGCATACACTTTACAAAGAGAAAAATCCAAATGGCTAATAAATATATGAAAAGATACTCAATTTCATTAGAAATCAGAGAAATGCAAACCAAATGGGATCATGAAATCCTATTTCACCCACGCACTAGGATGGGCGTAAGGAGGGACCTAGAAATATCAGATGGTAACAAGAATGTGGAATAATGGAATATTTATGCACTGCTGGTGGAAGTGAATTTTGTTATAGTCAGTTTGAGAAACTATTTGGCATTATGTAATAAATTTGAAGATGGACATACCCTGTGACCCAATAATTTCCAAGTTTTTTCTTCAGGTTTCTTCTTCGGGAAAGCTTCTTAAGAACTTTCTTAAGAATTGCTAATCTGTGACATATTCATACCTTAGAGTACTATATAGTAAGAAAAATAAATTAAAGTTACAAGATACAACATGAATGAGCCTCAGGAGCAAAATGTTAAACAACAAAAGCAAACTGTCAAATAATTTATATAGCATTCCATTTACATCATTTTAAAATATGCATAATTAAATCCTATGTCAAATCCAAGAGTCTGACTTCAGAACCCATTACTCAAATACAAGCCTTAATCTTCTGTGCTCAGTGGGGCAAGCGGGAGTAGAACAAAGGAATACAAAAGAGGCTACAGGTGAGGATTCATCGGCGACTCCCATGGGCCTCACAAACAGACATTACAGTGTGTCTGCGGAGTGAAATGGAGTGAAGTGTGGACAAAGAGGCTGAGGGGAGAGATACAAATCATGCCTGGCAGGTTAGCTTCAACGGGTTTTGCTGATTCTCCATGAGATTTCTTAATGCCTGAAGCCCACTCACTAGAGCTGAAGCCAGCACGCTCTTCCAGGCCAGCCTAATGACAGCAGTCTGACTTCAGAAGGCAGATGACTAGAAGGTGTTAGCTTGGGCTCACTCCTTAAGTCCCAAGTTTACACTGGGTTGCAGGAAAGACTCACAGCTGGCCATGAGAGTGCCTCCTTCCTTTTTCCAGGGAAGGAAAATGACAGGAAGCATGTGCTATGGTCTAGATACAATACACAGGATTGCATCAAATCTGTGCTGCAGTCCTAGGCAGCAGCTGAGATTATTCCCATTTACCAATGAGGACATCAATGCCCAGAGAAGTTAAATACATAACTTGCTTATGGCCACACAGCTAGACAGGCATTAAAACCTAAGTCTGCCAGCACTGAAGCCCCATAATCACCCTGTTAGGTATGAAAGCCATCCCCTGGAAGTCCAAAGCTGGAGACCACTTCAGGCAACAAGGATGGGTAGTAGAGGAGGTATGGAGAGAATACAGAAGAGTATAAGGTGGCAGAAGTCACATCTACTACTGAAAAAATGGCTCCTGGCCACTGGAAAACCAGCATCCCCAAACACAGTAACTGGAAGAGAAAAAACACAAACTTAGATGATTGTATTGGGGAACAGGATTCATGAGAGGAGATGAGTGAGGGCCCAGAGCTGAAAAGAAGAAGAATGAAATAAAAATTATGGGCCTTAGAAAACTCTCTTTCCAATCCTTTTTGAGACCAGAAGTCATTAATCTGTCTATTTAAATCAAGGTCACCATACTATCGGTTGCCAGGCTTTTTGCCCCAAATCTCTCAAAGTAAAGCCAGGCACCTCAGCCCACTCCCACCCCCTCACCCTGGAGAAGAGAATAAATTAGCTATCAGAGGCTGTTTCTGTCTCCTTGCTCACCCGATTAATGATAATCTACCGGGGGTGAATGATGTTCAGGCTGATGCCGGTAGAATGCTAAGGGAATTCCAATTAATTCCTCAGAAACCAAGTCTCCTCTGACAGGTTCCTCTGCAGAAAGCCTCTGCATTTATCTGACCCAAAGCCTTCAGAAAAGCAGCCTCTGACTCAGACTGGGCATTGCAGTGAACCTGTGGCAGCAACTAGGGGTCTGCCTGGGGTAGGAAGCTGGGTGGAAGCCTCCCTGCCTACCTTCTACACCTCGCTTATTTCCGTGACCAACCGATCGTTCCACAGCCTTTATCCCAAACACTGCTCACGGCTATCATTCACGAAGTGCGCACGCTGTGTCCGGCACTGTGGGGTGTTGGGGACGGATTAGGAGCACTACTTTTGGGGTGAAACTGCCCTTATTGGAAAATTGGCTCTGCCTTTTACCAGCTCTGTGATTTTTTCTTAAAATAATTTTTCTTTTTTTCCCTTGATTTAGTTTTTATTGTATTTTTTCCATTACCATTTAGTCCCCTTATCCCCTCCCTTCCCCCAGCAATCACCACGCTATTGTCCATGTCCATGAGTCCTTTTTCCTTTTTGCTCAATTTTCTCAATTTTGCTCAATTTTGCTCAATTTGGTTGTGGCAGCAACCTTAGTGCCCATTAATAGATGAATGATGTGATGTATATGTATGTATGTATACACATACATACACATACAGACGATGGAATATTACTGAACCATAGAAAAGAATGAAATCTTGCCACTTGCAACAACGTGGATGAACCTAGAAGGTATTGTGCTGAGTAAAAAAAGACAAAGACAAACACCATACAATTTCATTTACACACAGAACCAGCCATGTGATCTTGAACAAGTTGCTCAACTCTTCCAAATCTCAGTTTCCTTATCTATCAAGTGGTTACATTAAGTCTATGCACAGAAAGATCACACGATTAAACCCCCCTAGGGCACAGAGGTGGGGATGGCTGGTAGGGCGGTGGGGGCGGGGGGGGTGCGGGGAGTGGTGAGGAGTAAATGCAGACAAGTGAACTTGAACAATACAATAATTTTTTTAAAAAACCTAGGGCAATAGATGGTGCAAAGAAATCTCACTAGATATTGACAGTTTGTATTATTATTCCAATTACCTTTTTTAAGCTGGTAAAGTGGGACTATTAATACCACTTGGTATGTGAAGAATCCAAGACTCGAACAGACAAAGCCACTTATTTACCCAATGACATAACTTATTCCCGCATCAAGATGGTGTCCAGATTTCTCTGTACTTGTCTCTGGTGTGTTTCACAGATTTACTTGCAAGTCATCTTTCTGAAACAAAGCAAGGGAGTCTTCATTTGAAGACTGCCTTCTGACACCTCCTCTGCCTGCCAAGGGAAAGCAACCTCTCTCCGAGAGATTCAGCATGAATCCAGAATCCAACAGAACTGGCATTTCCCCATGAGGCTGGAGGAACAAGCCTGGGGTGTGCAGCATCCCCTGAGGGCTGGGTCACTGCCTGGCAGCTCTCGCTCACCCCAGCCACCACCCCTCGTGCTGGCTCAGGCAAGCACAAGCACCACTCTGCACAGCTCAGGGAAGCAGCCTTCCTCAGCATAGGCCCGATCCCAATTTCAGACGGCGTGGTGAAGCCCAGAGACTATGAAAATCTGATTCAGAGAATGTAGGCTCTTTGAGAAAAAAATTAAATGTCCGAAAGATAGCTATTATGCCTACAGATAATTTCTATGTAAGTCCAGTTTTTTTCATTGGGATATGTACCCTTAGAACAGTTTGGGGTAACTGTGAGGCAGCCCAGTGCTTCATAAATGGTCAACTGCAATGTTCATGTATTGGTTGTCATTCTCATAGGAAGTAACTATGGCAATGCTGATTCCACATGGAAGGAAGGAAATCATTATCTACTTAATGTCAACCTCAAAGGCCCCAAAAGATGCCATTTTCCTTTAATAATATTGATGTTTGGAAGGCATGCTTTTATGCTAAGTGTTTCAAATGCCCCTCTAGTCGCCAATATTTGTAAACTCTGTTTTCACATGCAGAAGAGGGTAGGCTCTTTCACATCTCCCCAGTGACCTTTCTTAATGCTAAGGGGCAGGAGCAGGATATCATAGAGCTTATGTGGGAGGGAGCAAAGCGAATCATGACCAGTACAAGGAACGAATTCTATCCTCTGCATCATCTTCTCTTTAGTTCACCTTTTAAGACCCACTCTAAGTTTTATCTTATTCAGAAAGCCTTCCTTAATGACCACAGGCTTGACTCCAGCCACGGAAGACCATAAAAAGTCTTAAAAACAGTCTCTATTGGCCCCTTACTCTTTACTGCTCTGTTCTGTGATGATAATGATTTGGTGCACTATTTTTTCATCATTAGATGCTCACAAATACAGTTATTATGCATTAGCATTCATTGCTCAACCCTTGTGCGTATCTCCCCTCTTTAAACAGAATGGAAGCTGATTAAGGAAACTCCCTATTACCTACTTTGGGCTCATGATACAAAGTGCTGTGGAGGGAGCATAGGTCACTTGAAGGGACATACCATTTGTGTTTGCTTCTTGCCAAACTTATAGTCTTATTAAAGCTTTTATTAGTCCCGGTATTGGTCAAGGTAACACAATGGAACCGTTGCATCTAGACCAAAACTCTGGTGGAAAGAGTAAAAAAGGTCCTGGCCTTCTTCCCTTGATAAGCCAAGGGGCCCGTCTCCTAGGAAGTCACTTTTACTTGAGTGTGATCGAGGAAACAGGAAACAGGGAAGGCCCTGTCTGGCTGGTGCTGGTGTAGGCCTTATGAGAATAAGGTTCAGAGGACTCATGAGGTTTCTACATTGGCTAGTTCATCTGACCAGGATGTGAAGTTTTATTGTTCCTTGTGGAATACATTTCTCTCTTTAACTTTGATTGGTTCCAGGATGAGCACATGATCTGAGTAGAGCCAATCAGAATTCTTCTATCAGGTTACTAGATAAACATTAAAAAGGAGAAGTTCTCTTCCTGCTATGGGAGTCCTAAACTGGGCTCACGTAAGCCTGGGTCTGTTAGACACCATCTTTCGTGGCTGTATGGAAGATTCCTGTCTGTGGTATGGTAGGACGACCTCGCAAACAGAGAACAGCAAAGAGGAGAGGTACAGGGAGAAAGACAGCTTTCTTAACATCATCTGAGCCACTAAATCCAACCGTGCCTAAATCCACCTCTCACCCCTGGACTTCAGAGATTTCAGGGCAAATTTATTCTCTTTTAACCTATGCCAGTACGGTATAGGTTTCTGTCACTTGCACAGACAGAATCCTGACAAATCCCGGAGCAGCTGCAGCAGAAACAGAAAGGGTACTGCATAAGGGTATGGGCCATATCTGCCTCGTTACCTAGCATCCAGCTTGATCATTATTTGGTAGATAAAAATAATAAGTCTCTAGGAATCCGGCACATCTCAGCAGGAGCTGGTCCAGCAGAGGAGAAGCAAGTGGCCCAGCAAGCACCTGAGTTATCACCTCTTGCTCTTTGAGGAAGAGCACCATTCCAGCACTTTATCTGAATCTATCCTATGAGATTTTCAAGAAGGCATCTGACAGTGTATTAGTTAAATACTTCTAACTTGACTCTTTTCCTTAGTGATGTACTCGAATTCTTCAGTGGTATTTATCTCTGAGACATTCTGGGTTTTTTCTGCATCCATCCACCTTCTTCAGCCCACTGCAGACCCTTACCAAACTGCAAAGCATGTCTTTGGCAGGATGTTGATTAGATGTTCTAAAATAACTTCCATCCCCCAAAGTAGAATCCTTCAGCAGTGGTAACTTAGCAACATGACAAAACACCTCCACATGCAAAGAGAACCAGGAAACAATGGATCTTCTGATGTACTTATTTTCTTGCAACAAGTGTGTAACTTCCTGATAAGCAAAGTGAATGGAGAACTGCCACCACGCATGAGTTCCCCCTGTTGGTGTTGACCGAGATGCACACACAGGAAGCCAACAGAGCCTGTGTGCAAAAATGGAGTCCAGCAAATTTGCAACATTCCTAAATCCCTCAGTTATTTTTCCAGCCCCACTACTTCCATGTGAAACACTGGAGGCTTCAAAGAGAGAAAATATTTGGAATAAATGTGTAAGCACCATCTTTTTCCTATGCCTTGCCTTGGCAGGCAGGCATGGAATACCAAAGCAAAAATGTTCATGTATATTCTGGGCACCAGAGTATCTGGTGAATTCCAACAAAGTGCTTGGAATTAGGGAAAACAGGCGGAGACTGTCATTCATGTGTCTCGGGTCTGCATCTGCAGTTACTAAAAGGCCTCCCTTAATGAGACACTGGATCACGGGTGGTGGTGGTGGGCACAGCAGGAAGGCAGGGCTAACCCTGTGGAGCAGCTGCTCCCGAAGAGGAGAGCCTATGAGGCAAGAGTATGTGTCTTTCGACTTCCCACAGGCCTTTTTGACATTGCTGCATGGTGTCCCTGAGTATCAGCCAATGAAGTCACCCGTGCCACCCCAAATCTGCTCAACATCAGCAGCACTGATAAGACAAATCCAAAATGTCACCGGAGTGATCTTACTTATGAAAAATTAGTCCTTATCACTCCACTGCTTCAAAAGGTTTAAGGAACCCCATCTCCTCCAGGAGAGAGGCCCCATGTCTTAGCATGGAACACACAGTCGTTGGTGACCTGGGACCTCTACACCCAGCCTCATCTCACACCTCATGGCTTCACCCTTTTCTCTCCAAATTCACAGACTTCCCCAGCGTCTCCACTCCTCTCTCAACAATTCTGGCTCCAGCGTCTTTGTTCTCTTTCTGCTGCTTGGCCTCCCCAGACCACCTCAGTGGTCAGAATCACAGCCGTCTCCTCCAGGAATCCTACCCCAACCCCTCTCCTCCACCCCAGATGCCCACAGGCTGGGTCTGGTCGCCTTCTTAGCACTCCCTAGTGCCCTGCACCTGCTGCTCTCATTGCATTTACCACAGATCATTGTAACTTTCTGTTTATTAGTCTGTCTCCTCTGCTAGACAAAGACCTCCTTCTGGGTGAGAACAGTGTCGTAGGCAATTCTGAATTGCCAATGCCTGGCACAGATATTGGTATAAAGAGATACTCAAAAAATACTGAATAAAGAATACATTAACTTCTAATTTTTCCTGAAGTAAATCATTATTCCCCTTAAAGCATACCCATGACATTCATATAACCTTGCGCGCGCGCGCACACACACACACACACACACACACACACACACACCCCTTATTATCACTTTTTAAAAGAGAGGAAAGGAGTTATGAAAGAATAAAATGTCAGCATTAGAAAGTACATTGGTAAAGGCTAACCTTTGTTTTTGCAGGAATACTTTCTGAATCCAGCCTAGTAAGTCATGTCCCACTTGTACATCTCCAGCGACTGACAGGCACCCTGCCACCTGCAGAAGCAGCCTTTTCTATTCTTGGGTGACTCTGGATGTCAGCAGGTTCCTGCTTCCAATGACCTGAAGTTTGCTTCACTATAAATCCTACCAACCCACTGGTCCCAGCTCTGTTCCCTAGATCTACATGGAGCTAATCCTTCCCACATGGCAGCCCTTCAGATATTCAAAGAAGCCAAGTCTTCTCTTCTCCAGGGTAAACACTGCGAATTCCTTAAACCGATGTCCAAACACTTGAGTCTAGAGCCACCTTCCAGCCCTGGTCACACTTCCTGGACGTGCTCCAGAGTCAGCCCTTGAGGTCACCTGTTACAACACTTTGGCAGCATGAAACATATTGGTATAAATTCTAAAATGAAATTCTTAAACTTCATTGACCATTAAAATCACCTGGGGAATTTGTCAAAAATGCCCCATGAGAGACCCGAGCCATGGAGAGTCCGATCCCGTGGGTGTGCGTGGGGCCCAGGCATCTTCATTGTGATAAAGCTGCTCCATCACTTCAGCCATGGGAGGTCCACAGACGACTCCTCCAGGAACACTCATCTAAGACTCCACCAATCTTGGTTTTCTCTTCTTCAAATAAGGGTTAAATTGGTCTTCCTCTTGGATCACAAGGTAGGCTGAGCGCTAACTCCTAATTGATTACAAAATACTCCCTAAACATCAAATGCACATTAATAATGATGGAATGGGAAGCAAGCATTCACCAGCCTTCCCATTTGAGCAAAAGAAATGATGGCAGATGGAGTCCCTCCATCAGAAAAATGAGTTATTAGGGTTGGTCAAGGGGGTGAGAGAGCAGATTTCATGCTCTTAAGTCTTTCCCAACGGTAGTCTTTTAAGCAGCTTAAGGATGAGTGATCTGCTGTCTGTATTTTTCTGCATGTGGCACCGGAAGGCCCTTTCCATTCCATAAACACTTGTATCTGTGAATCAGATAAGCTGGAGAAGCACTTAGGCTTGATGCCAGGAGAAAACCCATGCCAGCATTCATTCTCTTCGTTAATGTTTTTAGTAAATTATTAATTGCTGCCATTGATGGAGTCTCCTTAAAGAGAGTCTTTCTATTCGCACTATGGAGAATGAGTCACAGAGAGTAAGGCAGCACAGAGGCATTTCCAGGGGTGGGGATGGGACTTCAAGGATGCTAACAGCTCAGCCTGCAGAACCAGATGGTACTGAGTTTGAATCCTGCCCCTTCCACTGAATAAGTTACTTACCCATTCAGATCTACTGTCTTCTCATCTGCAAAATGGAATGTCTAACAGTTCCAGAGCTGTGACATTGTTATAAAAATTAAATAACAGTGCTAGGAAAGTGCCAACTCACTAGGCATTACTTATTTCCATCTCTGAGTATGAATGTGTTCACTTAATCATTTAGCATCTCTTCCACATCCATGCTGCACAAACTTAGTAGTCAAACGGCTGCCTCCATTTCACAGATGAAGGCCCTAAGGCAAAAGTTTGGTAAATCACCATGGAAACAAAATTCAGGTCATTCAGCCACAAGACCAAAGCTGCATTTCCCATCAGTCTCCCTCCCAGAATGTTGCCCTGGTATCAATAGAACCAGAGACGCTTCCTAGAGCAAACTTGCCCAATGCCCACGCCGAGAGCGCCAGAACCACATGAGAAAAGCTACAGGTCTTGATTCCATTCTTTTCCATACATTTAATTATTCCTTCATTTTTTAATTTTACAAAAATATACAGAGCCCCTCGTCTGTGCCAGGCCCTGGGCTTGGACCAGGGGAGGGCATCGAGTAAAGCAAATCTGATGGTCCCCGTTCTCGCTTTACCTCTGCTCAGAGGTCACCTCTCCAGAGAAGCCTCCCAGACTGACCACCTATGCAACAGAGGAGCCTTCCTCCCTGCCACGCCCTCTCCCCTCACCTGCTTCAGTTTTCCCCCTTCTCTCACATACTAGTTGTGTTTCTTTTCTTCTCCCACCGCCCCTGTAATGTAAGCTCAGTGAAGGCAGGGACCTCCTCTGGTTCGTTCACTTTTATATTCCCAGCTCCAAGAATGGTGCCTGGACAGGTACATGTGCAACAAGTACCTGTTGACTGAATAAACAGAGCAGGAAATCTCAAGTGTGAGGCGGGCAGGGAGAGGAAGTACATGGCTTTGACTTGCAAGGACTGGGAAGGAAATACACTGGGGGTGGCTAGGGCATGATGGGCGGGAGCCGCTGATGCTGCTAAGGAGGTCGCGATTAAATCAGGGGCCTCTGAGCCACCGGAGCCCAGACAAGGAACGAACTCCGCCTTTCGCTCCATGTGGCCTTAGGCCTGTCCCTGCCCTTTCCAAGCTGCAGCTGAATCAGGATTCCACAACAGAGAGCAGTTCTCACCTGTCAGAGCCCTCCTAGGACCTGGCAGGCCGAAGAAGCTGAGGGCCGGATATTAGTATGCCTGGGAGGTGATGCTTAAACAGAATGCCTCCATAAAATCCATGCCACATACCAGTGAAATCACAACAGAAAGTGGGCTGAAGCCGGGGCTTGCAGCTCAGGGAGCCGCATGGCTCTGCAATGTTTTGGTTGTGCTCTAATTAGTTGTCAGCTCACCATGCAGGTGTCAGATAATCCGCACCTACTAAAAAGACATCTGCAGCCCTGGCTGGTACAGCTCAGTGGATTGAGCACAGGCCTGTGAAGCAAAGGGTTGCTGGTTCGATTCCCGGTCAGGGCACATGCCTGGGTTGCAGACCAGGTCCCCAGTAGGGGACACATGAGAGGCAACCACACATTGATGTTTCTCTCCCACTCTTTCTCCTTCCCATCCCCTCTCACTAAAAATAAATAAATAAAATATTTTTAAAAAATTAAATAAATTAAAAGACATCTGCAAGGAGCAACCAGCATGAAGGGACACTGGGAAGCCAGGGCACCCCCACACTTGGAAGAAGTCCACCATCCCCTGTGCCAAATGCAGGAAGTGCATGGAGGCAGGACTCAGAGGGCTGCACGTGTTAGGGACTTGGGTGGAGCTGGGGATCCAAGGATGAGCTGCAAAGTGAGGTCAGTGCCCAAACCAGTAGGGGCAGTGCAGCATGGCGGGGAAGGGCGGCCTGAGGCTCACCACCAGTGTACTGAGCGGGGAAGTGTTTCTCATGCCTCCCACTTTATTTAAAAATTAGGCAGTGTAAAATCATCACTACATCCTCATACTAGAAAGGGAAAGCAGGCCGAGGGGGACAAGCAGCTCAGATGGGAAGGAGAGCATCAACCACACAAGCGCTATGACATTCTCAACCCCCACTGCCTTTCCTCCCTGCCTACCTGAAAGCGCCATTTCTGTGGTGTGAATCACAGTACCCCAGACCGAGAGTCCTCACACCTGCAGATTAAAACCACCACACTCCAAGTTGGAGACCAGGAATGATGTCCCCACTCCGGCACAGGGTGGCTAAATGCCCAGGCCCATCATTTTAACCCTGGACCTTAAAAGCCACAGAATGGACCATTTAGGAGAGAGAAGAATTTCATACAAGATAATTCACGTTAAGCCGTCATCACTCTACCTGGAATTCATTTATTAGATTAGCTTTGAAAGAGATAGGATACCGAATAAATGGAATCAAGAGCATACAAGTTTTCAGGAAAATAAAAGTTAGAAAAGAATGAAAATACAGCCCTCTGCTGGGGCGAGCTGGCCTGGGGGAAAGGGGGTCTCAACCAGGAGAGCCATCGTAGCCTAGACACTGGAAACCTGGAGACAAGGGGCTCAGAGAGGGAGGCACAAATCCCCGAAATAGCACTTTCTGCATAGTTTTGGGTGCCAGTCTTTCTACCAGCAAAACGGGCCTAACACCACCCACCTCTTACACTTGGGTCAACATCAAGTGAAGAAGCCTTTGTCCAGCACCTGGCAGAGAGCTGGGAGCACAGTAGGCATTCAGTAAGTAAGAGCTAGCTTTTCTTTCCTTCTCACAGCAGCAGCTAAATTTTAAAAGAGCAGTAATATGGCTTGGGGTGGTGATCGCAAAATGCAACATACAGCTGCCGCATTACAGCACTGTATACCTGAAACCTATATAATTTTACTAACCAACGTCACCCCAGGAAATTCAATAAAATGAAGCACTACTGATGGTAATAAGATTAGGACAGAGTAAGCCCACAAAAAGGATCCTGAGCCCTGAATGATGAAGACGGACTACATACATATTCAGGCCCAGACCTGCAGGACCACGGTGCTACCATCATTTCTCTGGAGGAAGAGGCAGCTTAGAGATGAGTCGATGAGGCCACCCCCACACTGAGACAAGATATCTGTGGGCCTGAAGCATCTCAGGTTTGCCTGGGGTAGACAAATGTTCCCACCTTATCAGTGGATTTCTTTTCTAATTAAAATGCATGAAATCCTATAAGCTCCAGGTGCCCAGAGGAAGGGGGAGGGTGGGAAGGAGAGAAAGAGAAGAGTAAGCCACAAAGAATTAAAATCCAAGAAAAGAGGTTATTGCCTAAAAATGTACGAAAAGATTGCGATTGACCCGGCAGGAATGAGCTCTATGGAGACTCAGAGACAGCCAATTAGGAGAGGAGAGAAAAGACAAGCATGAATGGCCAGCCCGGGGGCCCTTCCCCAAGAGGGTGGGGGCTCACTGTTTGGGGCTGGTGGCCCCTAATTTCTTCCTGTGTCAGCTGGCAGTTTCCAAGCGATGACATGGTAGGGAGCCCAGAAGTTGCTCTATTGAGGACTATAGTTATCATAGTAATAGTGGGCCTTCACTGTGTACTTCCTTCATGCCAGCACTTTGCATTCATCATCTCATTCCTTAAAACAACTCTTAATTTGATGCAATGATTATCTTCATTTCACAGGCGAGGAACCTGAGGCACCAAAGAGGTAACTTTCTTGGGCCTCTTAGCTAATAGATGATGAAGATCAAATGTAACCACTAGTGGACAGTTACTAAATGCCGGACACTGTGCTCACTCTTTACAACATTTTATGTAATCCTCATACAACCCGAGGAGGTGGCTATTGTCATGATACCCATTTTATAGACGAGTAAGCTGAGCTTCAGAAAAGTTAGGTTCAAGGTTATATGGCCAATAAGTAGGGGAAACAGGATCAAACCCCGAACCCAAGCCGACCTTGTCAAAGGCTGTGCTCTACACACCACACCAACTAAATAGCTGAGTAGAAAGGGGAGGCAAGGTCTCGGTGACTGGACTCTCACCGGCTCTGGAAAGGGCCCTAGAACTTGCACTGCAGACAGCTCCCAGGGGGTGGGTGCACCTGGTGCTGCTCTGGGATCTCACTTGGAGAACAGACGATCCAGGGAGAGCGGCCTGAAGAATGAATGTGGGGCAGTGGAAGATGGGTTGAGCTGGAGAGGAAGAGAAAGGGGAAGGGAGGGGACACCCCAGGGGCAGCTGTGGTGTAGCACACCCTCTACAGGTCACGTCAGGAGGCCAACGGAGGTTCCAACCATCACTCTTTGTACAGATGCAGCACTTTGTGACCCAGCCCCAGTCAACTGACCTTCTTTCCTGTGAGATCCCGGGTTGGATGCCTAAAGTTCTGGGAATCTTCTCCCCAAACTCCTCCTGAACTTTGAGTTAGGGGTACTCCAAAAGGCATGTGTTCCCTGCAGAACCAGCGTCACACTGCACTAAAAGGCACAGTCCATGGATGTGTCCCCCACTAGGAGATCTAAGGTCTAAAATGAAGGTCCAATATCATATGCAGTCTTGACATCTGAAACAGGGAGGGCTTCTAATGACCTAACCACAGGTTCACTGACACAAATAAGGTCCCCTTTGTCAATGAGACCAGACACACTTCCTGCTTATCCCCGAGTAGTGGGTTTTAGTTCCTTGCCAATTCACTGCATAGATGCAACCCTCATGTGGCCCCACGTGGCCCCACGTGGCCCCACGTGGCATGCAGTGTCAGGTTCCCCCATGCTGTGAGTACAGTAACTAATATAGTGCTGTGGGTCTCATCTGTGTAGTGTCAGGTATCGTGTGTCCCCATCCCCATAACCGTAGGGTAGGGATCCTTCCCTCACCAACGTGGTAAAAGCAATTGAAGACACATGAGACTCAATTTTCAAAACCTCACAGCAACCCCTCGTGAGTTTTTTTGACAAATGGAGAAACCGAGGCTTAAGAGTTGACGTGACTTGCCAGGCCTGTTCCCTGCCAGCCCACAGCCGAGGGACAATGTCCTTGAAGAACACAGAGCTGGCCTTGCTAAGTGAGCAGGGCTCTGTTCTCCAGACCACCCTGCCGGGCCTACCACACCCCATCTCAGGGGCTTAGTGGCTGCAGCGAGGGGAAGGGAGGGGAGGGGAAAGAAACACAACATATCAGAAGGCAAACCATGGGTTATTACTTCATCAAGCTTATTTCAGCATGTGTACGTGTTTGTGTGTGCACCATGAGTAGTGCTGTAAAATAAAATGATAGCCGTGGGTCTCCATGGGAGGTCTGAAAACCACTGTGTCAAGCCACTTGCCTGGGGTCACGCAGTTAGTGATTTGTGGAGTCAGAGTTCAAATGCACAGAGTCTGTCTCCAGAGCCCACGTTCTTGACCTCTAAACCAGAGCTGTCCAATAGGAATATACAATAAACCACATATGTAGTTTAATGTTTTCCAGTAGCCACATTTAAAAAGTTAAAAAGTCACATTTAAAAATTATTTTTTTAATATTTTATGTATCTCAATGTATCAAAAAATATTATCATTTCAACATGTGAACATTAATTTTAAAATTAAATCAATACAAAGTGGGTGTTTTTTGTTTTGTTTTGTTTTGTTTTGTTTTGTTTTGTTTTGTTTTGCTTTTTTTGTCCTAAGTGCAGGAAATTTGGTGTGCATCTCACATTTCCAGCACGTCACAGTTCAGACTGGCCTCCCTTCAACTGCTCAGTGCCGCACGCAGCTAAGCACTGTCATATTGGACACAACAGCCCTAAATTGCACCATCTCTAATATCCCTTTAGACCCTGGGCCCTCGTCCTCAGATTTCATGAAAAAAGAAAAATCCTGTCATATTTCAGTGACCTCCATCATGCAGTTTCCAGAGCATCTAAGCCCAAACCCGGTGCCTGTGACTATCAGTTTTCTCCTCGCCTCGGCTCCTTATAAATTCCACATCCTCACTAAGCCTTCTGGGAGAAGAACAGGGTAAGAAAAACCATAAGCCAAGATGTGCAGTAGCCTGGTGAGGACAAGGCCTGAGCAATCGGATTCGTGCAGGGCCGTGACCCTCGAGTGCTGTTTGCAAAGCTGCAGGCTCTCTGGCTGCTGAACGCCAGCTTTTGGGAAAACGTGCATCTTCCTACTCAGCTTTGCAGAGACACACTTGATCCTCCACACTCAGCCCAGACAGAAACCAGCTGACCCCATTTCCATTTCTTTGCCAAAACAAGCGGACTGGGGAACTGCAAAAAGACTGGCGTCTGGAGAGTCCTTAGAAGAAGAGGTGACTTCAGAGCGGCCCAGGAGATAATCTGATAAATATCACACATAAATACGCAATGACGATGTGGGCTAGGCTTGAAGCCCCAGGCAGCTGTTCCCTAGACCTGCTCCTGGATGCTGAGAGAGAGGCCTGGCTCAGGCAGGAGGGAAGGCTGGCTGCCTGGCAGCAGCCAGGCCTGGGGAGCCAGGGGCAGGCAGCGCCTGCTTCCTTCCAGCTCTCTGCAATGTCTCCTGGACCCCCTGCCGTCCACTGAGGAAGAGAGCCTTTCAGTCCATCACTTTGCTTCCTGAAGCACCAAGAGTGCTGAATGGGGGAAGACTGGCTGTGGGGGAAACCAGAAAATGGAGTAGGGGCTGGAAGAAAGCCATCGGGCACTTTCCCCTGGATGGTGTGGCGTCACTCCCTGGGTCAAGAACGAAATTGGAAGTCCATGGGGTGTTGGCTCATGGTAGTGGAAGGGATCGAAATTCCTCCACCACTCATTGGCTCTCTAGTCAGTAAGCAACTTCTGGGGGCCAGGCACCCTGCTGGGCACTCAGAGATAGGCCACCTGCCCTCCTCACATCCAGGAGCTTGCACACCAGTCAACACGTAGACTACAGAGAATGCAGTGCTGCGGGGGCAGCAATCGGGGTGCAAACACAGGATGGTGGGGGCCTGAGAACAGAGCAGTTAATGTGCCCAAGGAGGGATGGCCGACTGCTGCACACAGATGCCTACAGCTCTTTACAACTTACAAGAGCTTCTCATGAGCGATCTAGTCAAGGCTCATGATATTTCTTAGGTCCAGTAGGATACACATTTCATCACTGAGGAAACAGACCCACGCGTCAAGGTAGTCATTTATACAATGGAGATAAAGCTACCTACCTCGTGAGGCACAGAAAAGGCATTAGGTAAGCAACAGCCAAGCATGATTCTGTCACAGAGGTGCCAGGCATAGCCGCCCAGCCCTCCTGCTCCTTGTCAGAGGAGATTCCCTACCCCAAACCACAGGTCTGTCCCCCTGCCTCTGCCTAGGAGGACAGCTGCCACACGACCACACCAATCAGAGTCCCCTCCCAAGGAAGAACCAGATGCTCTTTCTCCTCTCTGCACACTACCTGGACTAAAAGGTTATATCAAGCCACCTAGACTGCTAATTCTCCCACATCCCTGGAAAAGCAAACGTCAGTAATCTACTCATAATAGCCAAAATATGGGGACAACCCAAATGTCCCTCAGCTGATGGATAGACAGGGTGTGGTATAGTGGAATACAGTCAGCCATGACAGGAATGAAGTACTGATACCTGCCACAACACGGATGGACCATTATGCCACGTGACATAAGCCAGGCGCAAAAGGCCACATACTATATGATTCGATTTATACAAAAGGCCCAGAAGAGGCAAACGCAGAGAGACAGAAAGCAGATCCCTGGTTGCCAGGGGCTGGAGAGGAGGAGGAACGGGAAGTAGCTGCTTACTCCACACGGCACGAGGTTCCTTTGGGAGGGGGGATGATGAGAAGGTTCCAAACTAGACTGCAGTGCACAACTCTGAATGAACTGCCTGCCACTGGATGGTACACTTTCAAATGGCAACAATGGTGAATGTTTATGTTCTGTGAATTTTACTTGATAAAAAAGAAGTACACTAGCCTGCATTGCTCTTTTGAAAAAAAGCTGATTTGGGTAAGTTTGCATCCATAACAACTTAAAACCCCTGACTAAAAGGTAAGGATGGTAAATGTCTGGTCTCGTGTCCTGCAGACCGCCGAGCGACCAGCTCCCTTCTTCCATACCACACCCTCCCTTAGCGTGGAGGAGAGAAGGCTTCCGCAGGTCTTGCACAGACGGCTGGCTGCACCCCACACCTGCCCTCAGGCAGTGAGCATCCATCCAGGGGTATTTACTTTGGGTCCCATCAGCAGAAACCAGTCTTCATGAAGAAGATGTTAGGCCTCTCTGCTTCCCTTGCTTTGGTGAGGATTCTTAATGCCTGTAAGGCACATATGTCATTTCTCAGCAAAATCTAATATTTATGTCATTTCCAGGCAAAGAACACTGGAGGCTCCTGGAATGTATCACTCTTCGTTTCACTCTACGGCACGGGCTGGACAAACCGCTCAGCCGTTTGTCACTTTTCCCTCCCCCACCTCCGAGGTGCAGGGTCGGGCCACATTCGCAGGGATGAGCGAGGTGCCAGGACCAAGATGGAACCAGTGTGGCAGAAACCTCCTGCTCTGGTGTTTCACAAGATCTTGGATTCGGGAGAGACCTTGAAACTTTCAAAAGTCACAGAACTTTTGTATTGGGAAAAAAATTCTCAAATCTTTGATTTAGCTATAAAGACTGAATGTTAAATTTCTTTGTAGCCAGTGATTCTTCTTGTTACAGCTTAAAGAAGATTATGAAGAGCTAAAGTTTAAGGAAGCAAACTGGTGGCATGGGTATATATTCCCTACTTTCGAGTTGCTTACAGGGAGATGAGGGGGCATGTGAGTGTGCAACGCGTACTAGGTTCACATTTACCTGCGTTATCTCGTGCACTGGGTAGTATTATCTGCCCTTAACAGATGAAGGAACAGAAGCTCAGAAGGCTCCGTGTCATGTACCAAGTTCCAACATTAAGTTAGTGAAAAAGACAGATATCAAAACTCTATATTTTAAGCCACCATATGATAGAATGATTATACATAATGATTATATAATAATGAACATTTTAGAGCTGCATGCTGAATGGAAGATATACTGCTTTATACTTTTCAAAGACATACTACTTTATACTAGGAACGCCTTAGGTACAGGCACTGAGAGACATAGTGCTTCTTAGATCAGGAAGGTGACAAAGTATTGGAGACGACAGGTAAGATTCATAGACGGGGCGGGCTTTGAAGGATAGGCTATATTGTCACGATTAACAGGAAACTGAAGGGGGAACATGGGATTGAAAAAACAGCAAGGCACAGGCATGGGAGCAGAGGGGCGATGAACAGCTGGCTGGGGTGAGATGTGAACCTCTCCCTTTCCCATTTGGAATGTGGTCACCAATTATCACAAAGATACTTGCTTTGGGGTCCTCCCTTGTGAAACTAGTAACAACAGCACCAGCTACCAGTCAATGGGCAGCTTATTAAGTGTGGTTCTCTCAAAGCTAAATGTACCCCCAGCTCCTCAGGTGAGCCACGGGACCTGGGACTCCAGCCTTGGAACATCATATAGGAACTGACCCTGGCCTCAACACTGCATCAGAGACGGACACGATGACCAGTCAGGACCAAAGGCATGTGACATTTTCCCGGAAATAATACAGGGGTTGGAGCTAGTGCCGCCATCTTGGTGAAGAGATGCAAGGTTCTGCAGACAGTGTTGGAGCCCTGAATCCAGCCTTCATCCCAGCCTTCATCCCAGGCATTCATTACGGCGAGCAACAAACTGCCTTTGGCTTACGCTCATTTCGTCTCTTCCAAACAAGGAAGTCCTAATCAATACACTCATGAATGTACCTCATTTAACCCTCACAACAACACCATGAGGTAAGTCTTATTAACAGGTCCTGCCCACCCCCCACCCCTTGTGAGATATGGAACCAAGGCACAGGGCGGTCAAACCACCTGCCAGCCGGGACAGGGTGGATTTGAACCCAGACACTGTGGTTCTAGAGCCAGCAGTCCCAGCCCCCACACCAGCTGGCGGGAGCTGAGCTTCCTTCTTATGAAAACATGGCCTTCCACAAAGCCTAAAATGAGTCTTTTCACTCAATATAGTTCAGAAGGCTTAAAATATCTTAGAGAGTGTAAATTTTCTCAAGCTCCTTTAGGTTTGCGATGATCCCTTTTTGGCTTTGGTTGTCTCCCTGAAAAGAATCATTTAAGCAATAAAAATGTCTCTCCCCAAGTCATCCTTCAACGACTGATACTTCACTTTCCCGAAAATTACAGAAAAAAATAACAATGACAGAAGCAGAGAGTGCTCGGCTGCTGGAATGGGTTGGAGGGGAGGAAAGAGGAAACACTGACTGTTGTATGTGTCAGCAACAGGAACCTAGGATTGACACTTGATGGTGATTTTAGAAGTCTACTTGTTAGTTAAAGTGTGCTTTGTTTATCGCACAAATCTCAGATGGGTGGCAAGGGGAGCCACAGATACTATTTTCTGAATGCTTTGGGTATTAAAAAATGAAATAGCCCTGGCCAGTGTGGCTCAGTTGGTTGGAGCACACACCAAAAGGACACATGCCTAGGTTGTGGGTTCCATCCTCAGTCGGAGGGCACAGGGCAGGCAACTGATCAATGTTGATCTCTCTCTTTCTCCCTCCCCTTCCCACTAAAATTCAATGAGAATTAATAAAATAAAATAAAATAAAACTGGGTAGTAGGACAATTTGACACGCACACCTTATCTAGGCAGTCTTCTCTCCATGTCCAGTTTTTCAGCGATGCGCCAGAGGCTGGGAAACTCCTTAAGGACAGAGTGAGAAGTGGCCATTGGAGTGAAACGGAAGGAGACCGTGCCAGGCAGTAACCACAGCCTCCAAGAACTGAAAGCCCTTTCGGTTTTCCCAGGGAGTGTCGAAGGTGCACTCCGGCCACGAGCACTGCTCCGCTCAATCAGAGACATGCAGACAAATGGCTGGGACCTAGGAGCAACAGAGACCTGTTCTAGTTGACAGCCACTAATTAATTAGAACCCCACATCACCAAACATAGAATGACCCATTAAGACTACGTTGTTTTGATGGATACCGTTAAAGGGTGAAGAGGTTATACCACACAGGGAGTGAGAGCATGGGCCTTGGGATCAGGAGGAGTTGGATTTCCACCTCAACTCGGTGATTTGGTCAGTGGGATGCTGAACTATGTCGCCTAACCTCATGGGCCTCAGTTCTGCATCTGTAAAGTTAAAGAAACAGTGCCTGCTTTTTAGGGCTATCACAAGGGTTAAATGAGAAAAAACACTTAGCATGGTTCCTCATCCAGCATTAGAAGCAACAAAAGATTAACCATCATTATTTTATTAGCATTATTAATAAAGTTTAAAATTCCATATAACGGCAAAAGCAATAATGCCCTTCCCCATCACAATCCACGTCTGGGTGCTTCCTGGAAAATGCTGTCAATAGAAAAATCTAGCCTTGAACATCAACAGTTTTCAAAGGTTTTTCGTTGTTGTATTTTCACTATTCTTACTAAAATGCAGAGTTGTGAGTATGTCTGAATAGTCCCAAGCACATGTTGACAATACAAAGACTTGGACTCGATTTGACTACTGTGAAACGTTAGGTGCCAACAGATGGGCGGGTTAGACACGCGCCAGCATCGCTGCCAAGCCTGGCCTCTTTCCAGCATAACCCTTTACTACTGCCTTTAAGGTGATCCTGTGGGACAATGAGACTCTAGTCGTGTATGAGTCATGGCCATTCTCTCTCAAGGACTATCCCCTGTCATTTGTATTCTGTCCAAAGATTGGGAGGAAACATCTTTTGTCACCCATAGCTCTAAGAATAATTCTGGCAAACCTCGGAACTTAACGGCATCTGCTTGGCCAGAAACCTCTGTTTGTGACCAGACGTTATGAAACCTCCAAGGCAGGAGCCTAGCATGGGAAGAGACGTTATCAGAGGAGTCAGACAATTTAACTAATGGTAGCTATAGACACAGCGGCTCCTTGTCTGCTTGTCTTGTTGGCCTCAAAGTAACACCCTCCAAAGGAATCTATCTTGATTACAGTAATTCACATGAATTTTCTAATCTCGGAAACTCGGCAGCTCTCAGTGCCCGTGCCATGCGATTGGATATATAATTATACACCAACCAGTGGTCATCTGATTGTCTCGTGAGTTTCAACGTAGAGAAGACAGAGCACTGGGCCAGGAATCAAGTCAGGTTCCAGCTCCGGTTCTGCACTGAGGCCATGGGCATGCACACAAGGGCAAGGGCATGCACAGCAGCCATGGAGAGGGGCCCCTCAGCTGCAAGGGGTGATATGATCTGGTAGCCTGGAGCTGCGGTGCCTTCAGGACCCCCTTACCCAGCTTTTGAGCTAAGGTCATGCTGTCCCAGGCAGTCCCCAGCCAGAGACTGAATGTGGCAATGGACCCAGGGCCTGACCATGTCCATCCAACATCAGATGCTTCCAGTGGACAATCTGTGTCCTGTTGCTCCTGGCCAATGTCCGACATGCACTGTAATCTGAGGCTTTCACCCCCCAAAATCCTGCTTTCCCTCTCTTCTTAGGTGTCAGGCAGACACCGAGACCACAGGCTTTTCCTGATCAATCTGCTTCCTCCCCTTGTATCTTTCATGAGCATTACCAGCAGACCGTGCTCCAAACTCAGTCTCAACATCTCCATCCTAAAACACCCAGCTCACACAGAATTAACTCTTCTAAACCTCTGCTGACTTTTTGTTTAAGTGGGCACCATTATAATGAGGAGGAGGAGAAGGAACAGGAGAAGAACACAACAGTTCTGCGGGATACTATCGTGAGGTACACAAACAGAGGGGAACCCATCACTACACCACTCCCTCCAAGGAATTCTTTGCATCGGGGGATGGGTGAGAACAGAAAAGCAGAGGACCTGTTTCTGAGTTTCTAAGGCGCGCCTTTTGAGTCATAAGAACCAGACTTTTTGATGTTCATACATCTAAACCCTGAGGTATTAGAGACAAAGCTTATGCCCTAAAAAAGTAGATTTGAAAGAGAAATTGCGGTGCCTCATGATCACTTACAGAAGGATTGAGTGCACTGAAAAAAAAAGGAAGGAGAAGAGGGTAGGGTAAGGAGGTGGTCAGGGGAGCTTGGCCTTAAAGGGACTAGACAAGGGACTGAACCTTGGAGGAGCCACCCAAGGGCAATCAGTGTAATCGTCGTCATGAGAAGGATCACAGAGCTTCCCTTCAAGAAAACACCAGCCTTCTCCCAGCACTTGGGGCCCTAACCCACTGACCACCCAGCTCCCTCTAGGTGAGCCCCTACATGACCAATTCAATGGGACATCCTAAGTTGTCCTTGCTCTGGGCAACCTCCTGCTAATCGCAGCCAGCAGCAGTGCCACCTCCTGGGTAGTGAGATTCTGATCTCCACCCAGTTTCCCCTCCATGGATGGTGCTGGATGGTGGTGTGAGAAGAAGAACAACCCCCAGCCCAACTTAAGGCAGTGATGAAACAGCACTGGTAATAAAAAATATTTTATATAGTTCTATATGCCTGAATGTATGCCAGGCTCGGTGAGCTGTTCTTCCTGGACAACACCCCATGACTCCTCACAACAGCCCCATGAGGAAGGTAACCACACCATCTTCCTTTTGCAGGCAAAGTAACTGAGGCTGTGGGACTTGCCCAAACTCACTTAGCTATAAGGGGAATAGCAGGTCCCTTCCAACCTGTGACATTCTAAATCTTGAGGACAAGAAATGTCCTAGACTCTTCTGCCTCCTCCCTCTCTCCTGTAACACTCAGCCTAGTGCCACACACTGGGAAGAGTCTCAATAAATATTTTGTGGTTTGACCGACCAATTTATTTTCCCCTCCGAGGAGGGGGGGAAGCTGCTTGAAACGTGTGTCTCCATTTTCTCCAAGCCAGCAGAACTGGAGCAGCTGCCTGGAAGGAGGTGGGAGGCAGAGAGTGTGCCTCCACAGAAGAGATCGTATTTCAGTCTTTTCATTTCATTTGACAGGAGCAATACTGATTAAAATCAGCTGCACGTGTCACAAAAGGGTAACTGGGTTCTTCATTTTTCCCGTGCAGAGAGACAGCCCCAGTGTGCTCGGGGAGAGAACTCCCCGTGCATAAAACTACTAATAGACACCATCTATCTGATGAATGTCTTCTTAATAATTTATATCACTTGATCTATTTTCAAAGGTTAGTCTTACATTAAAATTACAATTCTGAATAGGTCAGCCCGTTACTTAAGGATAAATTATTTCACCCCTTCGTGTTAGTGTTGTGTTTGGATAATGATGAGGTTTTCATTTCAAGCCGCCAATGAAACCATGAAAAGAAATTGCTTGCTTGACCTAGCCCCTCTCACCCCGAATCTTATTCCTCAATCCATGCTGACTCACTGTCAGTCACCAGCCTGTGCATTTCAAGACACCGTATTCCCCATCTTGCCTTCCAGTGACTTTTCTACATTTATCTCCCCAAATTTTGTCTGGCCAACTCTCCCTACATCCTCTCCTCACCCCCACCCCAGCTTTCCAGCAAAGAACAACCAATTCGCAGGCCCTCCCACTGGACACTCAGTCTACATGTATTTGTCTCCTCACTGGTCCACTCTGTTTCATTCTGAACAGGTAAAACTTGTAAAGAAGGTCCACATAGCCTTCCCCAGGCTCTGACTCATCACTCACTTAGCAAAGAAGAACAGAGAGGCCCTATCATCAGTGGAAAGAAGAGCAGAGAAAAGCTAGTCTGAGTCCTGTGAACTCCAGGTGGTGAACCACTTCTGGTTCCAGCCTTCTCAGTGTGATGGAAAGAACACAAGCTCTGAAGTCAGACAGTCCTGGGTTCAAATCCAGCATTCCTTGTCTCTCAGCAATTTTGGGGGGAGAAAATCTCTGAGAGTCGGTTTCTTCTTCTGTGAAATGAGGGTGATAATACCTTACTTGGAGGATTTTGTTAGAGTCGACAAGGTAAAGTGAGAAGACTGTCCCATATAATACAAACACAATAGGAGGCAGTTAATAAAAGTTTTTTAAATGGATTATGGGTAAGTGGATGATCAACAAACAACTATTGTCATTGTCAGAAAAGTAGCTATTAGTGAAACCTTCGCTAGGCCAAGATGACTAAAAATGGCCGGTGGGAGTAAAACAAGAAGTCAACCGTGCTGAAGAATGGTTCAAGAACGTGGAGCCCTCAGCCTCGGCTTCGAACCCTGACCCTGCCACTAACCGCCGTCTAACCTTTGACAAGTTGCTTAACCTCCAGTTTTCTATTCTGTAAATGTGACAAATAAGACTTCCACTCCATTGGGCCTGGGGAGACCTAGATGAGAAAATGGCTGGGAAACACTTGGCACAGTGCCCAGCATAGAAATAAGTCCTTTAACAGCAGAAGGCAACATTGCTAAGATGAATAAATGTAAAACAGAGTGGAACAGTCTCAGTTGTAGCTGCCACGTGGCACAATTGTCAAGGTCAATTGAAAAAAAAATGCTCTGTAACCAGAAAGTATATAAGTACATAAGGAATTTTGTATTACTATTATTTGGCATAATGATGGGCTGAATAAACGACCAATGAGAACAAGCACATGCTCCACGAGGCTTTGCTCTAATTAACAAGTACCCACATGCACAGATGCCAGAGAAAGGTATAGGGTTGGTTTGCTTAATTAAAGGATCATTTCTGTTGTTGCTCTGAGTGTACAGAGTCATAAAGTGTGGATGTTTAGGAGAGAAAGGCTGAAGTAACGTGCGGAGAACTTAATTGATACTCTAAAGCTGTTGACTGTAAATATGCTCAGGAGGTAGAAAAGTTCACACTGTTTTATGGCAGGAAGGCTTTTTATCGGTAACTTCATGTAATTCTGAGATTGGAAGAATCACTGGGCCAGAGGTTTGCTATGTATCCGGCAGGGAGCGTTTCCTGCTTCCCTCTTTGAGGGGGCCCCTCCACCCCCGCTTGCAAGCCACTGGCCATGAACTTCCATGTTCCAGGTAAGAGATTTTCTCTGTGAAGAGGCCAAGAGAAGGTGTGCCCACACTCCCAGGGGCGTCCATCACCCATCGGCCTGTGTTTCTTAGGGTTCTTTCAGCTACTGGCATCAGAGAACCCCTCGACCCACCCATGCTGGGGGAGGAAGGGACCTGACTAGGGTCAGGCCTCACGAACTGATACGAAGGAACATGTAGACCCCCTTCAGGCACTGAGGTGCTCTCTGCCTCCTGCTTCTCACAGGCACGCTGCACACGGATGCTCTTTGATTCTCTCTCCCTGGTCTCCTAGTGTCTCTGCTACTTCACCTACTTGTGTGGCTACTCCATTCTCTCTCAGCAGACTGGCTCCTCTGCTCCATCATAAAGGTGCCAGAGGATGGTTGCACCTCAGCTCCCAAGTCTGGCTGAAGAGTTCTCACAGCTAGCAGAGAACTGGCCTCCCAGGTGAGAGGTGACTGGGTCAGGTGCCCATCATCTTCACCTTCTGGGTCATTCAGTCACAACATGGCTGCCAGTCCCTTCTGGGGCTCTTTGCAGAGACAGGTCACAGGTTGGGCGGATATCCTAATAGGCATCGACCACACTGAGGTATGGAAAACAGGAGGGTGAGTGTTTAATTCCTGGAGATGAGGTGTAACCATGGACTAAAAATGGTCAACTCAGAGACTCAGTATTCACAACTTTCTAGCTCCATAGACTTAATGGAGCTAAGAGGTATGTGTGGCTCCCAATCCAAAGGCCATCTCCCACGGGTGCTCAGAGGAGACAGGAAGCCTGTCCCATTGACCCTTAAATTCTCCTCCAGCAATAGCTCAGTTTGGCATTGACTTTGTCACATTCAGTAAGTATGACAAGTATCTTGCGGAAAGCATATTACAGCAGAGATGGAAATGCTCATTTAGGTCAATGTGGGCTTGCTCTTTCTGCTTTGTTTCACAGCCACAGATAGAATCTGAGGACCTTACCTTGACCTAAGTTAAATCCACACCACACAAAACTAATCGGGTTAATTGTCGATTGTGCTGCTGATAGATTTTCATAATGACCCCTTCCTTCAAAGAGCAGTATTGTAAAAGCATTATCTCATAATTCATTTGGCTTCATAAGCCAAGGGCTATTTCTTGCCATGCTACAGCTGACAAAACTTCCTCAGAAGAATGAAGTGATTTCCCAAAATCAACTAACTAGGGAATGGCAGAGACAATAACAAAAATTCGTATCTTGTCATTTGTAATCCAATTGCCTTTTTGCTGTCCTGCTTTGCTTCCCCTACAGGCAAATTGCTTGTTTTTTTTTTCCTTTTGGCCCCCAGAGCTACCCTCAACTTTTCTCCATCCTCCTCTGCACCTGGGAGGATAACTATTGAGTGAATAGAGTCCCTTGGCCTCTACCTTCTATTGACTTGAGCCAATGGGAGGCACCAGCAAGAAATCAGACAAGAGGTTAGAGTACATTTTGTGCATCCTTCCTCAAGGATCTATTAAAGGCCAGGCCACAGCACCTTTTGGACAACCCCTCCTTTCTCCAGGTTCTAGTGACACCTCCCTCCCTTACCTTGGCCCTTCAGGGCTAAGGCGGTAACATTCCCTGACCATTGCTAGTCCTGAGGTGCTACACCATCCTTTATTGGCTTCCCTTGGCCCGTCTCACTTTTAATTTCACGTGAATTACTCTGTGGGAGTGATCCATCCTTTTTCTGCCAGAACTATGATTGCTCGAGACTCTAACAGTGTACCTTAAATGCCTGATTATTGTGTAATTGAGGCTTATGTAGGTATTTATTAAGAGTCTAATAATATCCTTTGAGAAGGATAGACATTACAATCATCTACTTGGAACTCATTACCCACAAAGACTTTTTGGATTTCGGTCAAAGGGGACTAGTGCTTTTCCATACTGCGTTCTAGCTTCTCCCCACCCATACCAACCGAAGTGTTCTTTGCTGGTCTGAAGTCCAGGAGGCACTGGGTGGCTGGAAACCATTGCTACAGTTCTCACCCTTCACATGGACAGTTTTCTGTCCCTTCAAAGAAGAAGCTCAAACAAAGGGAAAATACTGAAAGGACTTACCTATCTTGGGGGACATATGGAGGAAAGACTGGGATTGAGAAACAAAAACATAATGAAAAAACAGAGACAGGAAGGAAGAGACCTTGATGAGCTGTATATAGAATTGCAAAATCATGCACCCCATTCATTCTGCCTGTAGATAGATAAGAATTGTACCTGAACTTCAGTCAGTCATTCATTTTCCAACATACTTTATTCTGCATAAGGTTAAATAGAGAGAGTGGTTTGTTTAAAAGTTGAGTTGTAAAACACAAATGTAGAGAGCAACTTTTAAGTGGGTCACCATATTCTTTTCTCTTCACTGAGATATACATACATAATAAGTTGATATTCCCCATGCAAATTACTCTGGATTGCTATTTTTATGTTTACTGATCCCTGTCAGCCAACTGTGCTCAAAACACTAGCAACAAGCATGCCCCAAATGACAAATTTACTCCGTCAGAGCAGCTTTTCTATGTCTCTCGGCTGCCCCGGGACCTAGCACAAGACCTGGCACGCAGCAGGCATTCAGAAAATGTTTTTAGATAAAATTGAATGACTGAAGGATTTTGGAAAGTGCTAGAACCATGGGATCATGTCAGAGAGAAGAGAGAAAGGTGGAGGCTGGTCTGAGAGAAGCAGACAGTACAGGACTGTGCCAGGCTATTTCCTGTACTCACCCTTCTGTCCTGCTGTCTAGCCACCCTGGGAAGAACTGCTAAATGAATTCCAAATCATTCTCAGAGGAGGGTACAGCTGCAGTCTAGCTCTTCACACCAACAAGTCTCAAACCTGAAGGGCTGTAAGAAAAGACACCTCCAGCCCTTCTTGCCAGTCAGCACCTTAGCTTTTCCTAGGTAACAAAAAGACTCAAAAATAGTTTGCAGTCAACGTCTTGAGTCCCCACAAGGAATACAGAATGTCACTGAAGGTAAAATATTCAGCTCTCCTGAAAGCAGGATGGCAAAGTGAATTCTTTTCCACTGCAGAAAAATGTCTTGTTTTACTCTCTCTGGTGCAGCAAAGGGCAGAAGCTACCCTAATACACCCTGC
>PVKM010014700.1:0-28716 GCA_004027735.1 Carollia perspicillata | reverse complement strand
GATTGGGGAAGTTCTCCTTTACTATTTGTTCAAATAAGTTTTCCACTTGTTGCTCTTCCTCTTCCCCTTCTGGTACTCCTATAATTCGGATGTTGGAATGTTTAAAGATGTCCTAGAGGTTCCCAAGCCTCTCCTCATTTTTTTGAATTCTTGTTGCTTCATTCTTTTCTGCTTGGTTGTTTGTTTCTTCCTTCTGGTCCACTCCATTGATTTGAGTCCCAGTTTTCTTCCCATCACTACTGGTTCCCTGTGCATTTTCCATCATTTCACTGATGAACGCCTTCATTTTTTCATCTAATTTGTGACCAAAATCAACCAATTCTGTGAGCATCCTGATTAGCAGTGCTTTGAACTGTGCATCTGATAGGTCGGCTATCTCTTGTTTGCTTAAAAGTATTGGCTCTGGGACTCTGAGCTTTTCTTCTGTTTGAGTCATTTTTGGTCAGGTGGCGCCTGTTACATATGAGGGGCAGAGCCTTAGGTGTTCACCAGGGCGGGGCAGCCTAGTCCCCAAGTTGTGACCCTGTCTGTGGGGGCGGGGTCAGAGAGGGAACATTGGTGCCTGTTTGTGCTCTCTTGAGTTTGCGTCCCCTCTGCTGCCTCCCACAAGCAAACTGGGCCCCGCTGGCGCTGGTTCCCAGGTGGGAGGGCCTATGCACACTCCAGGACCTTGCGGGTCTCCCCGGCAACCTCTCCTGTGAAGCTGGGAGCCTCTCCTGGCACCTTTTCAATTGGTATTTTTAGGCTTTATTGCCCGTCGCTGGGGCCCTGGGCTGTGCGGTCCGTCTCACTGCCCGCTCTTGCCCAGTTTATCTGCACGTGAATGTGTGTCCGCGGTTCGCCAACTGCCCTGCTTGCCTTGTGTGCTCTGCTCGTCTCCTCTCTGTGTCTGGGGTCTGCAAGCTCCAAGTCACCTACGCCACCAGGCACTCCCGAGCCTGGCAGCCACCACGTTTTCCTGCCGCTTTCCCTCTCCGCCGGCTCCTGACTCTGCCCCTCTTACCGGTCTGGTTGAATGCTTGTTGGACTTCCGTAGTTCAATTTTCTGTGTTCTGGTTGTGTTATTGTTTATAAATATTTGTTGTCCTTAATCTTGGTTGTGAGAGGAGGTACAGTGTTTCCACATACGCCTCCATCTTGGCCGGAAGTCCCAAACATGTTATTTTGATAACTAAATTGGGTTTCAGTTTTTAAATGTATTTTTTAATTTTTGAAAATATATTTTATTGATTATGCTATTACAGTTGTCCCATTTTCCCCCCATTTATTCCCCTCTGCCCTGCAACCCCCTCCCACTAGACTCCCTGCCCCATTAGTTCATGTCCATGGGTCATACATATAAGTTCTTTGGCTTCTTTGTTTCCTATACTATTCTTAACCTCCCCCTGTCTATTTTGTACCTACAGTTTATGCTCCTTATTCCCTGTACCTTTTCCCCCATCCTCCCCTGTCCCCCTCCCCGCTGATAACCCTCCATGTGATCTCCATTTCTGTGATTCTGTTCCTGTTCTACTTGTTTGCTTAGTTTATATTTGTTTTTGTCTTTTTTAGGTTTAGTTGTTGAGAGTTGTGAGTTTGTTTTCATTTTAGTGTTCATATTATTGATCTTCTTCTTTGTCTTAGGTAAGTGCCTTTAACATTTCATATAATAAGGGCTTGGTGATGATGAACTCTTTCAACTTGACCTTATCTGGGAAGCACTTTATCTGCCCTTCCATTCTAAATGATAGCCTTGCTGGATAGAACAATCTTGGATGTAGGTCCTTGCCTTTCATGACTTGGAATACTTCTTTCCAGCCCATTTTTGCCTGTAAGGTCTCTTTTGAGAAATCAGCTAATAGTCTCATGGGCACTCCTTTGTAGGTAACTGTCTTCTTTTCTCTTGCCACTTTTAAGATTCTCTCCTTCTCTTTAATCTTGGATAATGGAATTATGATGTGCCTCAGTGTGTGCTTCCTAGGGTCCAACTTCTTTGGGACTCTCTGAGCTTCCTGGACTTCCTGGAAGTCTATTTCCTTTGCCAGATTGGGGAAGTTCTCCTTGCTTCTTATCTTGGAAGATAAGTTTTCGATTTCTTGCTCTTCCTCCCCTTGTGGTACCCTTATGATTTGGATGTTGGAATGTTTAACGTTGTCCCAGAGGTTCCTAAGCCTCTTCTCCTATTTTTGAATTCTTGTTTATTCATCCTGTTCTGGTCAAACGGTTATTTCTTTCTACTGGTCCAAACCATTGATTTGAGTTCCAGTTTCCTTCCCTTCATTGTTGGTTCCCTGTATATTTCTCTTCATTTCACTCTGCAGAAGCCTTCACTTTTTTCTCCATTTTGTGGTCATACTCAACCATTTCTGCGAGCTTCCTGATTACCAGTGTTTTAAACTCTGCATCTAATAAATTGGCTCTCTCTTTGTGGCTTAGTTCTGTTTTTGGAGCTTTGATCTATTCTTTCATTTAGGCCATATTTTTTTGTCTCGGCACAGCTGTTGCATTGTGAGGGGCGGAGCTAGGGCGTGGCAACCCACGTCACTAAGTTGTGGTTGTGTATGTAAAGGGTGTGGGGGTTGAGAGCCAACAATGCTGCTTGTTTGGCTCTCTGCTGGCTTTTAGTCACTTCTCCTGCTACCCACAAGCAAATTGATCCCTTATGGTGCTGATCTCCAGGTACGTGGGTTTGTGTATATTTTAGGACCCTGTGGGTCTCTCCAGTGAACTCTCCTGTGAAGCTGGGAGTTTCTCCCACCACTGCAATCCCCACAGGTTTTTACCACCAGAGGTTTTGAGACTTTATTTCCCCATGCTAGAATCCTGGGTTGCACCATCTGTCTTGCTCCCTAGTTATTCTTTCTGGTTATCTACATGCAATGGTGGGACCACCTGGTCTGCCAGCTTCCACCTTACCACTAGTCCTCTCCACCCTGGCTGCCCATTTCCACCCCTCCTACTGGTCTGAATGAATGTTTCTTTAACTCCTCGGTTGTCAGACTTCCATACAGTTTGATGTTCTGGAAGTTCTGGTTATTTTTTGTTTGTAAATTAGTTGTTGTCCTTCTTTTGGTTGTGCAAATATATCTACCTATGCCTCCATCTTGTCCAGAAGACCTAAAAATAGCTTTATTAAGTCATAGCTGGTGTGGCTCAATGGATTGAGTGCCAGCCGGTGAATAAAAGGTTTGATTCCCAGTAAGGGCATATGCTTGGGTTTTAGGCCAGGCCCTCCCCTTTGGGGGCTGGCAAGAGACAACTGATCAATGTATCTCTCACACATCAGATGATTCCCCCCCCTCTCTTTCTCCTCCCCTTTCCCTCTCTCTAAAAATAAATAAATAAAATCTTTCTTAAAAAAACCTTTATTAAGATACAGTTCACACACCATACAATTCTTCCACTAGAAGTGTATATTCAGTGGTCTTAGGTAGGTGCAACTATTGCCACAGTCAATTCTAGAATGTTTTCATCCCCTCAAAAAGCCAAGCCTCCTCTCACCGCTGCAAGTCCCTCTGCCCTGCCCAGCCCTAGGCAACCACTCATCTGCTTTTCTTCTCCATAGGTTTCTGTTATGGATGTTTCATAGGAATGTAGTAATATAAATGTGGGGGTTTTGCAACTGGCTTCCTTTACTTAGCATATTGCTTTCAAGGTTCATTCATGTGGTAGCATGTATCAGTACCTCCTTCCCTTTTATGGCTAAACCATATTCCATTAGATGGAATACCACTGTTTTTAATCCATTTATCAATTGATAGACTGAATGTTTCTACTTTTTGGCTACTATGAATAATGTTGATATAAACATTACATTTTAGTACTTTTTATGGTAGTTCTTTCCTGTTTTTGGAACAAGGGAATCTGTATTTTTATTTTCTCTTTCCCCACATGGTTTGTAAGTTATGTATCTAACCCCAGTTTCAATTCACTTAATTCAAGAAGTATTTGTTAGATTTCTTTTCTACTCAAGGTATTATAGTTGATAGTTTCTGCCCTTAAGTGGTCTATGGTGTGGTAAGCAAGTGCCAAATGCAGGTCATTTTTGCATCATCAATTTCAGTAAAATTATAATATTTAAACGTACTCAGCACTAAAACACCTCCATACATAGGGTACAGTTCGACCTGGACAGGGAGTTATCTGTGGAAGAGTGTGCTCCAGCTTCTGGGACCAGCGGTGGTGAACTTCATAAGAATACTGACTCCCTGAGTGCTGATCCACAAGAGTGCCTTTTCCCTGAAAGACGCAGGAAACAGCAGACACTCTGATAAGACCTGGGAAATCCAGCCTTTAAAGCGGCCTGGTACCTCCATCAACTGAAGATAGGGGAGAAAAGATTTAATTTTTGGTAAAAGCCATTACAGCGGCTTCATTTGATTTTGTCTTTCTACTTTGACTAGTGTTTGCCATGGAAGTAAATCATTGTTGACTGGTGAACACTCCAAATGAAAAGAAGACTAGGATATCAGTCTGAATCAAAAAGTAGCTCTACGACTTAAGAGTAAGAACAAGCCTGAAGCTTGTTTAATGCTTCAGAATTGAATAGAATGAGTGGAAATGGAGGAAAGATGATCTCCAGGACACCCTGGGTTCTCTGTGGTTATGGAAGTGGGAAAGGGAAAAAAAAATCTTATAAGAAAGAAACATATAACAAAAAAAAATCCAAATTGGGGTTTTAAGAAATACTTTTATGGGTATATATAGCCTAACTCTAATGGGAAAGCATGGGCAAAAAAAAAAAATGCTGTTTTAAAAAGAGAAGAAAATAAGAAATGTTCATCTAATTATTGATTCATTACGTATTTATATTGTGAGCCTGCTCTACAATAGAACCAATAGGGAGGAGACAGTCCTTTCTTTTCAAGGAGCACAGACTAAAAGGAAAAAACGAGTTACTCAACATCTAAATGAATCACTGAGAATAAAGGAAACATGGAAATGTGAACAAAGCGAAGCACAGAAAGAGCTTTTGATTCTGGTACTAATGAGACTAAGATTTAGAACATCTGAACCGGCATTTAAAGGATGAGGAGGGGCTCTCCAGGTGAACAAGGGAAAGAAGTTCATTCCAGCATGGCAGAAGACTCAGGGCCATGGAAGAATTTGTTCTGTTTGGGAAATGTGGCTGGACTAGTAGGCTAGAAAGTGGAGTGTATATTAGGGAGGCACAGGAGAGGAATGTTCTGATAGACCTCAGGCTAAGGGCTCAGGAATGTTGCCTTTACCCTGGGGAATGAGCGGTGTTTGATAAGAGGAATGATGTAAGACGCACCCTTTATACAGACAAGTCTGGGCTGCGTAGAGGAAGAATCATTGAAGGGAGTAGAAAAGAACGAAAGTTCAGAGATTTACTTAGGTAACAGGAAGAAATGGTGCAAGTGGTGTTAGGGCTGTAGCAATAGGAAAGGAAAGCAAGAAAGAGATCTGAGAGGCATTTTAAGGTAGAATCAAAAAGATTTAGTAGTGGTTAGCTGCGTGTGAGTCAAACGCAGGAGGAAAGCTCTATTGTAAAGCCTATCTGAAAGTTCTCACCCATAAGAAATTTACAGCCAATCGGAGAGAGTCAGACAATTACACATGTACCCACAATCCACCAAACAAACAATAGCCTAAGTAGTAAAAAACACGAGCAGAGTCATTTATTTTAATTGGTACGAAATAGACGTTTAATCTTTGATGAGTGCATGAGCGGTGCAGTTAACAAGTGCTGCAAGAGTTCAGAGGAATACAGTGTTACACCGTTTGACACAGCGTTGACGAGTACAGGCTTTGGAACCAGGCCTTTTTTCAAATCTCCATACCTCTTAGCAGGAGGAAGAACTTGAACAAGTTATTTAATGTTTTTTTAAATAATTTTTTTATTTTTCAATTGCAGTCAACATACTATATTATATTAGTTTTAGGTATACAACCCAGTGATTAGACATTATAAATTTACTAAGTGATCATCCTGATAAATGTCATACTTACGTGACACCACACATAGTTATTAGAATATTATTGACTACATCCGTTTGCTGTACTTTACATCCCCATGACTATTCTGTAACAACCAATTTGTACAGTACTTCTTAATCCCTTCGCCTTTCAAACCTATCCTCCCAACGCCCCGCCCCCCACCTGGCAACCATCAAATGTTCTCTGTGAATCTGTTTCTGTTTTGCTTGTTCATTTATTTCATTTTTTAGATATAGTTGTGGATAGATATGTACTTATTGTCATTTTGCTGTTCATATTTTAAATCCTTTTTGCTTCTCTTTAAAAATTTATTTATTTATTTTAGAGAAAGAGAGGGAGAGAAGAGAGAAAGAGACAGGAGGGGAGGAAAGAGAGAGAGAGAGAAAGAAAAGAGAGAGATGCATCAGTTTGCTGTTCCACTTATTTATACTTTCATTGGTTTATTCTTCTATGTGCCCTGAGTGAGGATGGAACTCCCAACCTTGGCATATCAGGACCACTCTCTAAACAACTGACCTATCTGACCAGGGCTGCTACTGCTTCTTAAAGAAAACCCTTTAACATTTTATGTAATATTGGTTTTGTGGTGATGAACTCCTTTAGCTTTTTCTTGTGTGTGTGAAGCTCTTTATATGTCCTTCTATTCTAAATGATAGTTTTGCTGAGTAGAGTAATCTTGGTTGTAGGTCCTTGCTTTTCATTACTTTGAATATTTCTTGACAATTCCTCTGGCCTGCAAAGTTTCTGTTGAGAAATCTGCTGACAGTGTTATGGGATCTCCCTTGTAACTGCTTTTCTCTTGCTGCTATTAAGATTCTCTCTTTGTCTTTAACCTTTTGCATTTTAATTATGATGTGTCTTGATGTGGGCCTGTTTGGGTTCATCTTGTATGTCTATTTCCTTCATTGAGTTATGGAGGATTTTTTTTTGAGAGAGAGAGAGAAACATTGATGTGAGAGGAAAACATCAATTGGTTGCCTCCCGTTTGTGCCCCGAGTGCGCATTGAACCTGCAATCTGGGTATGTGCCCTGGCCAGGAATCAAATCCACAACCCTTTGGTGTGTGGGACAATGCTCCAACCAACTGAGTCACCCATCCAGGGCTGTGCTTGGGCCCTTTAATAGGAACTGTCTGGGACTCATGCAGCCCTCTGCCTCATTCAGCCACAGTCCCTGCTGATTTTTACAGCCAAAATTTATGGGGACTTATCTTCTCAGTGCTGGAACCCTGGGTTAGGGGGCCTGGTGTGGGACTGGGATCCCTTGCTCCTCGTGGGCTCCTCAGATAACTTCCAGTTGAGATATCCTTCCTGATTTTTATCTGTCACACATGGGTGTGGGACCAGCCTGTTCCATCTCTCTGCCCCTCCTACCAGTCTCAATGTGACTTCTTCTTTATGTCTTTAGTTGTTGGACTTCTGTTCAGCTATGTTTTGGGTGGATCTGAATGATGGTGGTTCTGTAATTTAGTTGTCATTTTGATGTGATTGCAAGAGGATGTGATTACTGTGTTTACCTGTGCTGCCACCTGTGAAGCCTATTTAATTTTTGTAAGCTTCATTTTCTCCTTTTTAAAGTGGGTATAACCAACACCTCCTCAAAGGGCTGATGTGAGGATAATAAAAGTATTGCATGCATAAGGGCCTCGAACATAGTATATGGTCAATAAATATGTGTTACATTTATTATGTCTTGGGGATAGTGCAGAAAGATTTCTCAAAGCACGTGGAACTTTATAGAACCTAAACTGAATTCCATAGGAAGGACAGATTTTTTTAAACAGGCAGTAAAAGAGTAAGATATTGTTACAGTCATGAGGATTGACATGAGCAATATAAAGAAGAAGACAAGGCAAATTTATGAACCAAGTCTTCTGTGCTTTCTCTCTGTCCTCCCATAACATTATGTACTTATGGATTTTCTAGGGTCTAATTCTCTTATTCTTGGAAAGCAAGAAATGTATCATTTATGGCTGTTCCTCTATCCTCAGTACCTAACATAATGCCTGGTGCACAGTAGGCACTCAAACATGATGCCGAATGAGTGGAGATCTCTGGGTCAGCTGCAAGATTAATTGGAGATGGATTTTGTGGAACAATGTTAGTGATATACGTTTTATAAGCAGGATCTTTTTTTCTCCTATGAGGTAGCTATTTCAATTTCAGTCACAACTGAAGGATGGTTTTACATCCTTGGCAAAATAAAGGCAGAAGCTTGCTTGTGTTCTGGCTTAGGACTTTGAAGAGTAAATATCTTCAAAAGGAAGTTAAAATCCATTAGAAGAACAGAAGCCATAGAACTTCCAAAACCAGTTGTTAATAGATTCTAGAACAGATCTCTGAAAATTCTTTGCAGTAGCTCAAGATCCTCAGTTAAAAACAAGTGCACTCAACCTTTTAACACTGTATATATTTTTAACAATTTCTACAAAAATTAACTTATATGAGAAATATTTTTATAACTTATGAAATGACCCTGCTGCTCTTTCAATAGCTCACTATGTTTCTTGAATAGAATCTTGGCAAAAATTACTTCTTATGCAGCTACAAATTTAAGTTATCTAAACTATGGAGGTGGGCAAAAGTATGTTCACAGTTGTTTATGTGGAAAAACATATAATACAAAAATAAACAATAATACAATAATAAACCCTGTGTTTTGTGTACTCATAACTGTAAACCTACTTTTGCCTACCCCTGTATGGTTTTAGAAAGTGTTATAGATAATGGAGACACAGGCTCACCTCCACCTCTCCTTGGCACCCTTGTATTAATCGAAACAGCAGCTTCCTTTCTTCTCTTGTTTTCATATTTTTTGTTACCCAATCAATTCTCCTTATCGGTACAGTGAAAGCTGCTCATTATTCTCACAGGTATATGGTATTCCACCTATGGTACCATTGTTTATTTAACTAGTTCTCTATAACAGGAAAGTGGGAAAGATTTTGTCCCATTTCACCCCAGCACCAGGGGACATTTGTCAATGCCTGTAGTCGTTTTGGTTTTGGGGGAAGAATTCTACTGGTGTCTAAGGGTAGAGGCTAGAGATGCTGCTAAATATCCCACATTGCAAAGGATGCTCCCCACAATGAAGAATTTATTTGGTCCAAAATATCAATTAGTGCTGAGGTGAGAAACCTTGCTCTATGGATAGACAGTTGGGCTACTTCCAGTCTTAACTAGTACAAACAATTCTTCAACAAATAACCTTGTAAGTTTGTCATTTTGTATAAATGCAAATAAATTTTTAGGATGACTTGCTAGAAGTGAGATTGCTGGGTCAAAGAATAAATGTAATTGAAATGCCTTCCAAATTCTGTTCAAGGAGTGTGGGTTTCTTCCATTCCCAAGAACAGTTTATTTATTTCCATGATCTTATAAACAATAGGTAGTCACACTTTTGTTTTTTAGCAATCTGAAAGGTTTAGAGAGAGGAAGAGGGGGTGGGGAGAGAGAGAGAAAGAGAAATTGGTTGTTTCCACTAGGTTCCCTGACCAGGTATTGAACCCAAAACCGGCAACCTAGTACGTGCCCTGAGCAGGGAAGAAATCCGCAACCTTTTTTTGCTGTAAGGGACGATGCTCCAACCAAGTCACCTGGCCAGGGCAATGATAACATCTTTTTATATGTTTAAGGGCCATTTGAATTTCATTTTCTATTGCCCGATTGTGAGATTCAGTTGTCTAAATATTGCACAGGGTTTTCAGAGGGAGAATTTTGGACAACTACTTTCTCTACTGTGGTCATGCAAGAAAACACCAGGGTGGAGGGTAGAGTCAGGGGACTTTGTTCTGCTATCTAGAAAAGAGTCAAATCTTCTATTTTAATTGAACTATCAAGATGGAAAAGAAACCAAAGATTGATCTTTTAGGACTCTTTCTGTTGGGTTATTATAACTAAGGACCTACCTTCCTTTATAATGGAATTTCTAGAGAGATCCATGAGAATGCAAAAATGAGTTTGTTCGTTGATGTATCCCCAGATTCTAGAATAGTGCTTGCTATGTAGCAAGTGCTCAGAAAATAGTTGTTGGAATGAATGGATAATCTGCAAATTGCGTTATGAAGATGTGATAATGGGAATGAAAAGAAAAAAACAGGCAAGAAGCCTAGACAAAAAATCTACTGAATTTGTTGGCTGAGACTGGGGGTGTTAAAGGAAATGAAGAAATAAAGAGGACCTGGTGGATTAGCAAACTGGTGACTGGGACATATAGTCCCATTGACATAAATAGGGAAATCAGGAGGGTGTCAGAGAAGTTAGTTTGTGGGCATGTTATGTTAGAGGAAGTGACAGGAAATGTAAACAGAAATTATCAAAAGGCAGAGAAGGGACAGAATTGGAAGTATTGATTTGGAAGACATTTATTAAGAGAGTTGATATTTTAATATTGCATGAGATCTTTGAAGAGCAGAACATTGAAAGAGATGTTTGCTAGGGAGAAGTTAATTTTTAAAGATTAGTTTGAGAAATAGTTGAGCTCAGCCTATTATTAAAACAAGGCCTTGTTCCATCAACTATCCTCAATTCCCTGTATTTACAAGTTGTCTATCTCTATCAGCACCTCTCTCTCAACCAGTAAATGCACTCAGATATCTCCATGACTAATAATACGCATGCTCACTGTCCTGATGAGTTGCCTATCTCCTCTTCAAGCCCACAAGGTCTCACATCTCTGAAGTTGCAAAGATTTTCCCAAAAAAGAGTTCTGGTACTGGGTGGTAACATTTTGAGCTTTTATTATGAAAAATTTCAAACATACACAAAAATAGAGAGAATAGAATAAAGAATTTCCATCACTCTGATTCAATAATGATCAATTCATGGGCAATGTGTTTTAATCTTTTGTGCCCTATGGATTTTATCATTTCTTTTTTTAAGTTTATTTTATTGATTGTTATTATAGTTTTCCCAATTTTTTGTCCTTTATCCCCACTTCACCCTGCGCCTCCCAACCCTCCAGCTTCCCCCCAAACCTTGGTTCATGTCCATGGGTTATACATATAAGTTCTTTGAGTTTTCTGTTTCCAATACCATTTTTTGACCACTCCCATCTATTTAATTCCTACCAATTATGCTGCTTCTTCCATGTACCTTTTCCCCACTATTTCTCCCTTTCCCTCCCCACTGAAAACCCTCCATGTGATGTCCCTTTCTCTGATTCTGTTCCTGTTCTAGTTGTCTGCTTAGTTTTTGTTTTCATTGTTTTTCTTTCTTTTATTTTTTTTTAGGTTCATTTGTTGATAGTTGTGAATTTGTTGTTGTTGTTCATAGTTTTTTATCTTCTTCTTTTCCTTAGAGAAGTCCCTTTAACATTTCATATAATAAGGGCATGGTGATGATGAACGCCTTTAACTTGACCTTATCTGGGAATCACTTTATCTGCCCTTCTATTCTAAATGATAGCTTTGCTGGATAGAGTAATCTTGGATTGTAGGTCCTTGCCTTTCATGACTTCAAATACTTCTTTCCAGCTCCTTCTTGCTTGTAAGTTTTCTTCTTTGAGAAATCAGCTAATAGTCTTATGGGCACTCCTTTGTAGGTAACTGTATCCGTTCCTCTTGCTGCTTTTAATATTCTCTCCTTATCTTTAATCTTGGGTAATTTAATGATGATGTGCCTTGGTGTGTTCCTCTTTGGGTCCTACTTCTTTGGGACTCTCTGAACTTCCTACACTTCCTGGAAATCTATTTCCTTTGCCAGATTGGGGAAGTTCTCCTTCATTATTTGTTCAAATAAGTTTTCAATTTCTTGCTCTTCCTCTTCTTCTTCTGGCACCCCTATGATTCAGATATTGGAATGTTTGAAGTTGTCAAAGAGATTCAGAAATCTCTCTTCATTTTTTTTGAATTCTCGTTTCTTCATTATGTTCTGGTGGATGTTTATTTCTTCCTTTTGCTCCAAATCATTGATTTGAGTCCTAGTTTCCTTCCTGTCACTGTTGGTTCCTTGAATATTTTGCTTCATTTCATTCTGGGTATCTTTCATTTTTCAATCAAGCTCAATCAGTTCTGTGAGCATTTTGATTATCAGGGCTTTAAATTCTCCATCAGATAGGTTGGCTATCTCCTTATCATTTAGCTCTCTTTCTGAAGCTTTGCTTTGTTCTTTCATTTTGGCCCTGTTTCTTTGCTGGGGGACCCTGATACACTGTAAGGGAGCAGGGTCTTTAGTATTCACTTAAGCAGGGGAACCCTCCGTGCTGTGCTGCTTGTGGGGCAGGGGCCAGAGAGGGAACAATGCAGCTCGCCTGCTGCTCTCTGGCCCACTTTTCAATGAACTCTCTTGTGAGACTGGGAGTCACTCCCACTGCGACAACTGCCATAGTCTACCGCCACCACTAGACTCAGTTTCCCCTTAAGTCAGCCCCACCCGTGCAGCCCGCTGCCTTGCTGCAGCCAGCCTGCCCGAAGGGTTTCTGCCTTGCCGCAGTTTCTCTCCATCCACCATCTTACTGGTCTGGTTGTTCTGTTTGACTGTTTCTTTGATTCCGTGGTTGTTGGATTTCCATGAAGTTTGATTTTTCCGACACTTCTGGTTATTTATTGATTTTAGATTGGTTGTTATCCTCCTTTTGGTTGTGCAAAGAAGTGAAGGGTTTCTACCTATGCCTCCATCTTGGCTGGAACTCTTACCAAGTTTTCTTAAAAGTAGGACATATTTTCCTGGGGAGAGGGACCTTGCTTATCCCAACATTTTCAAAGGGATCCTTGTCTTAGTTTCAATCTTATCATTTCATAGGAGCAAATCCCAGACTCATATGGTTTAGTCTACAAATATTTCAATGTGTACCTCCAAAAGATAGGGACTTCCACAAAAACATAATCACAAAATTATCATTACCTGTAAAAAAATGAACAATTTCTTAATACCATCAAATGTTTCATATTCAAATATCCTTGATTATCTCACAAAGTTTGTTTTTTACAGTATTTGCATCAGGGTCCAAAAAGTTTTCATGTATTGCAATTGGTTGCTATTGTCTTTTAAGTCTTTTTTAATCTATAAGTTTCCTCCTTCTCTCTCAACTGAACATTTATTTGTTGGAGGGCCCATTTTTTTAATCCTATGTTTTCCACAGTCTGAATTTTGCTTAGTTATCCCCATGATATTTTTTAATATACTATTTTGCCCTCTGTATTTCCTGTAAATTGGTAGTTTGGTTTTAAGTTAGGCTTGATTAAATTTAGGCTGGGTTTTAAAAAAAATTTTTTTAAAGCCTACTTCATATACTGTGAGTAAGTTCTGTCCACAGAGCCCCCCTGTCTGCCACAGATGAGAATAAGTCTACCAAGACATGATCTGCTTGGGGAGGACATGGCCAATCTCTCAGAGGAGAAGGGCCAGGAGCCTGTTCCTCAATGGGCTTTTACTGGGTTCAGTTTGCACAGTAATACAGGTAAAGCTCCTCAGTCATTTTCAGGTAGTAAGGACCAACCAATGATAACATTCAGAGAACTAAGAGGGCTTATTCTGAGTCAGGGTCAGTTAGCTAAAGGGCCATAAAACTTTGGGAAACAAACTCATTTCCGGCTTGGACCCTTATCAGAAAATTGAGGGCTTTCTCAACAAAGCAGGTTTCACAGGGTTTTATGCATTCTTTCTTAGGCCTGATCTCCCCAGGGAACCAACCACCTGTTCCTGCCCAGGACTGCACCACCCTCCAGCATTATTTCAGGCTTAAGTCAGGCAGGGGGAGTAAGGCAGCCAAGAGATTAGGAGACTTTTTACAGACAGAATGAGGACTCAGGCTATGTCAAAGCCTTGGGGTGAGGGTCCATCAACCCCTTTTTCTGTAGGCCCCCAAGTCCTTCCCTAAGGACCTCTTTCATGACTGGGCCTGTCTAAGATCTTCCCTCCCTTGAGGAATCTTACCCATCATTGGGTAACCAGTCATCTGCCTGGGGCCAAGTAGGGTGAAGTAAAAAAGGGGCAGAGGCAAAGCCCCAGCTGGGAAGATAAGCTTTGTCTCCTTAGTGGCTTAGGGTCCCAAGGTCCTTTGCTCAGCCTTAGCCACAGGGGGGTGGGGGGGTGTTAACAGATTCTGAAACCAGGCAGGGAGGTTCCCAACAATATGCAGTGTTAGGCACTTACATCAAAAGACACGCAATGTTTAGTTATCTCCCTTTTTGTAATGTTAGCAGTCATTGATGATCAAGGTCTACAATCATTAATTCATAATGAATGCAAAATGATGACATTCTGTCAGTCTTCATTTTTATCATCAGACATTTTCTTTCAGCAACTATTTGATAGAATTCATATAGGGAAGGCAGAATAAATGCTTGATTCTTACATATTGGTTTTCAGAAAAAAGTGTTGGTACCCCAGCATTCTCTAAATGTGAATAACTAGTTTTTTTCTAATCATTATGAATTCATTGGTTTAAATAAAGTTTGTTTTTTAACTCACTGTAATTAATTTCTTTATTGGTAACTCATTAAAATAAACTATTCCAATTTGGCCAGTTGGCTTCTGAATTCATTTGACATGACCCCAGTGATCTTTGATGCCTTCTTGATTTCTGGCATTACAAAATATTTCAAGCTTTTCTTTTATATTTTCTGCCTTAGATGGAATCAGCCGTTTCTTTTAGGATGTCTTTTAGTGGGAAGTGCTGCAAACTGGGCACTACAGTTGCTCATTACTTTTGGTTTGTCATTGTTTATAGATCACTTCAGAGGATAGAGATAAGAAATACATACTTAAAGAAAAAATACACTATGAGCACATACTGATATTGTCAATTCAAATTCGCATTGTGAATTTACATTTATGTCTCCTTTCTCCCATGGCAAAAATCCAAGTTCTCAATAATGCCAATGTCATTGCTTATTGGCTTTAACCCACAATACACTCACAATAATTTCAGGATAACACCAGCACCTCCATCAACAATATGAACACAGGAAAAGCTTTTTATTTTTTAATGTCTTTTGTTTCAATTCTTTTTTCCTTAGAATATAGACCAGTAGGAATGTACATTCAAATTCCCGTATTTTAAAATCACTTGGAATAGTTCCTGTCTGTGTGATTATGCCACCAAGCGAATATGCAAGTAAATCTGTTTCATTTTGCTTTCAATTTTCAGAGATTTAGAATTTTTCATTTTGCCATATGATTATATTAAATATTTACATAGTTTCAGAGTCTAAACTAAAAAAAAGCAAGGAATAATTAAACACATTTTTTATTCCTATTTCCTCTGCCCTACTCCTTTCTCCCACAGGTAACCACTTTAAAAATTGTGTGATTTATCATTCCATTTTTTTAAAGTATATAGGCAAATGTATATGCATTCATTTTTCCTGTTCCTGCTTAGATAAATGGTAATCTACCAAAACACTTTTCTCCATGTCACTTTTTTCACTTAACAGAATATCCTGGTGGTCATGCCATGCTAATACATACAGATGTTTCTCATTTCTCTCTACAGCTTTGTAGTTCTGCAGTTTGTACATGTATTACAACTTATTCAACTATTCCCCTATTGATGGACTATTGGTTTTTTCCAGTCGTTTGATGATGTGAAGAATATAGTTATGAATAGCTCCGTGCAAACTTTTTTTCTTATTTTTGTCTGCATGTTTGGGACAAATTCCTAGAAGTGGGATTTCTGAGTGGAATACATATGTAATTTTGCCAGATATTGCCAGTTTCCCTGCCATTAACACTTGCACATTTTGCACTCCTACAAGCAATATATGGAAGTGTACACTTCCCTACACCTTCACCCAAAGAGTGTTGTCAAACTTTTAATTTTTACCATTCTTATACTAAGAAATCATATCTCACTTGTAATTTTTTTAATCTTCACCTAAGGACATATTCATTGATTTGAGGAAAGGAGAAGAGAGGGGGAAGAGAGAGAGAGACATTAATATGAGAAAGAAGCATCAATTGGTTGCCTCCTGCACATGTCCTGACCGGGGATAAAATATGCAACTGTTTGGCGTATGGGACAATGCTCCAGCCAACTGAGGCACTCAGCCAGGGCTCACTGTAGTTTTGACTTGCATTGTTCTTAGGAGGGAGAATGTGTGCAATCTCTTTTCACATGGTGAGATTTTTGCTCTTTGTGTGTGTGTGTGTGAATTTCTATCTATATCTCAATTCAGTTTTTCCATGGGATTTTTTTCTCTTTTATACTTTAGAAACTTTTTTAATATACTAGGGATATCAATCCCTTCTCTATAATAGGTGATGCAGAATTTTTCCCAGTTTGGAATTTTTCTTTTCATTTTGCTCATTTTGTTTTTTTATCATGTAATTTAAACTTTTTGGTGAAATCAAAATAGATTTTCTTTTTGCTTCTGAAGAGGAAAGTTTTCTTTAGTCCTAAGTTGTAGAGAAATTCACTAATTTCTTCTTTTTACATTAAAGACTCTAACCCCATTAGGATTTATTCCAGTATAAGTTATAAGAAATGAGTTCAAGTGTATTTTTTCCATATGATTACCTACTTAATTCCACCATTGTTTATTTAAAAAGCCACATTTTACCCACTAATTCATAGTGCTATCTTTATCAATTACTGTATTTTGTTATATATTCATGTTTATTTCTTGACTTTCTATTGTATTCTCTTTGTCCATCTGCTTATTCATGTGCCAGTACCACTTGGTTTTAATGAGGGAGGCTTTGTAAAATGTTCATTTATCTGATATGACTAGCTCCATCTCTCATTGCTTCCCTTTTTTAGGTTTTTCAAGCTATTCCTGTTATTCCAAATAAACATTATAATCAACATCTGGTTCCAGTTTTTTTAAAAAACTAAGATATTTTTATTGGGGTTGAATTAAATTTATTCAATAACTTAGAGAGAATTGACATTTTTATGATATTGAGTTTTTGTACCTGAAACCATGACATATCTTTCTATTTGTTCAAGTTTATTTCTGTATCTTTCAGTAGTAATTTATGGTTCATATAAGTTTTGGACATTTCTTGTCCACTCTTAGGTATTTTCTTTTTTTCTTTTTTAAATTACCCCTTTATAAAGGGATCTTCTATTATAGCTTCTAAGTGGTTTTGTCTATATACAAAAAAGCTAGTCATTTTTGTGTGCTAATTTTATGATCTGATGTTTTACCAATTTTTTAATCATCTGTAGTAATTCTTCTATTGGAGAATAACATACTTAAACTTGTTATACTAAAATGAACACATGGTTCTGCCATCAAGAAATGGAAAGAAAATTGTCTTTAATTCACTGTCTGTACAAATAGGTACTGAACCTCCTTTACTTTTCAGACTACTTCCATTTGGAAGCCAACCAGAATAGGGTTAGGAGAGGAAGAAAGAAACTTGAGGCATTTATCTGGTTTGAGTCTACATTGGAAGATTCTGGAGATTCTCACACCTTTTGTTATTGCTTGATGCGCCCCATGTGGGCCTCAGCTTCCAAAACTCTAATGGTAGACCAGAGGATGAAAGAACCTCCTGGCATATGCCCATCTTCACAACAGTAACAGACTAACGAGAAGTTTTAAGTTTCTCAGGCCCTTGCTTTTAAGGTATAAACTTTCCTTTGCCTGCTTATCGTTTTAAACTTATATACCTCTATTCCTACACAAACTCCTTGTTCCAGTAAGACGGGCCCAGTCACTTCTCACTCCATGTTACTCTGTTAGAGGTGCAGTCCTTGGATGTCATCTGTCACCTCGCATTTTTATGTCATTGGAAGTAGAACTCCTCCCTGCCCCCCCACACACACGCTCATTTCACTTTCTTCCAGCTCTTGTCCTGTGCAACCTTAAGAGCTTTTCTGCCTCACAGAACTTTTATTCTATTATAGCATTTAATTTGTATTACTTTGTTTATTTACTTTTTTCTTCACTTAAAGTATGAGGGTAAGATTCATGAAGGCTTTTTAATTTCTATATGTCCTGTGTCTAGCTCAGTGCCTGACACATGATAAACACTAACTTAACTTTTATTCCAGGAAGGATGAAGGAAGAGAGGGAAGCATTTGTGTTAGCTCCTGATCATGTTCTGTATTTTCCCATCTCTGTATCCGGTGCTGATCTCGAAGGCCTGCCCCAGTCCTCCTATTTATACTTATTTGCATTTTAAGTAATTGCTTTTGTACTCTATGTTGCAACATTTTCCAACTCCACTTCCAAATATGCTAATTAACTCTGATAGTTAAAATGTTTATACTCTTCTAACCTGAGTTAATAAATATGCTTGGCTAATCATTGCTACAGCATATTCAGTTCTACTTGTGTGTTTGTTATTGAGCAGAAACTCAGGGTGTGGTGAGAATCTTATTCTTGGAAAACAAAACAAACTCGTATGATATCCCTCTTTCATGTACTTTGTGAATATTTGATTTCTCACATAAGACTGTGACTCTCATGCCAAGTGAGATACTCTATTTTATAAATGTATATTATATTTCAAACTGGATGCTTCTTGATAACTTAGCAGGAGATACATTGCTTTCAACAGTAATAGACTATTAGCATTAAACTGTGAAAGTTAGTATTTCAGAAATAGTTCTGACTTCCGGCCAATATGGAGGCGTAGGGAGACATACTGTGCCTCCTCACACCATCAAAATAAGAACAACAATAATTTAGAAACAAAATAACAACCAAAACTGACAGAAAATTGAACTGTAAGGAAGTAGGACAACCAAGGAGATAAAATAGACACATCTATCCAGCCCAGTAAGTGGGGCAGAGTCGGGCAGCAGAACAGAGATGGGTCACAGCACAAAAAGTGGAGGCACTGGGCACCAAAAGCACATCAGTGCACAGGCAGTGGCTGGCGACTGTGAAGCAGGGCACAGCGCACAAGGCGGCTGACCGGGTGGTCCCACATTCACACACAGGTAACTGGGGAGCAGGACAGACCACACAACCCTGGGCCCCAGCACTGGGAAATAAAGCCTGAAAACACCTGTGGGGGTTGAGGTGCTGGGAGTGACTCCCAGCCTCACAGAAGAGTTCCTTGGAGAGCCCCACAGGGTCCTAGAATGTACACAAATCCACCCACCAGGAATCAGCACCAGAAGGGCCCAGTTTGCTTGTGGGAAGTGGCAGAGGGGACTGAAATCCAGGAGAGTGGAACAAGTGCCATTGATCCCTCTCTGATCCTGCCCCCACATACAGCATCACAACCCAGCAACTGGGTTGCCCCACCCTGGTGAACACCTAAGGCTCCGCCCCTCACTATGTAACAGGCGTGACTGGACCCCCCCCCCAAAAAAAAAGAAGCTCAGAAGAACAAATCAAAGCCCCAGGGCCAATACTTTTAAGCAACCAAGAGAGAGCCAGCCTATCAGATGCATAGTTCAAAACACTGGTAATCAGGATGCTCACACACTTGGTTGATTTTGGTCGTAAATTAGATGAACAAATGAAGGCGATCCTAAGTGAAATGAAGGAAAATGCACAGGGAACCAATAGTGATGGGAAGAAAACTGGGATTCAAATCAATGGAGTGGACCAGAAGGAAGAAAGAAACAACCAAACAGAAAAGAATGAAGAAACAAGAATTCAAAAAAATGAGGAGAGGCTTATGAACCTCCAGGACATCTTTAAACGTTCCAACATCCGAATTATAGGGGTACCAGAAGGGGAAGAGGAAGAGCAACAAGTGGAAAACCTATTTGAACAAATAGTAAAGGAGAACTTCCCCAATCTGGTAAAGGGAATAGACTTACAGGAAGTCCAGGAAGCTCAGAGAGTCCCAAAGAAGGTGGACCCAAGGAGGAACACACCAAGGCACATCATAATTACATTAGCCAAGATAAAAATGAAGGAGAGAATTCTAGAAGCAGCAAGAGATAAGGGGACAGTCACCTACAAAGGAGTTCCCATCAGACTGTCAGCTGATTTCTCAAAAGAGACCCTGCAGACAAGAAGGGACTGGAAAGAAGTACTCCAAGTCAGGAAAGGCAAGGACCTACAATCCGAGATTATTCTATCCAGCAAACTTTCATTCAGAATGGAAGGGCAGATAAAGTGCTTCCCAGATAAGGTCAAGTTGAAGGAGTTCATCATCACCAAGCCCTTATTATATGAAATGTTAAAGGCACTTATCTAAGAAAAAGAAGATAAAAAACAGGTATAGTAAAATGACAGCAAACTCACAATTATTAACAACCACATCTAAAACAAAAACAGAAACAAACTAAGCAAACAACCAAAACAGGAACAGAACCACAGATATGGAGATCATATGGAGGGTTAGCAACAGAGGAGTGGGAGGAGGAGAGAGGGGGAAAAGGTACAGAGAATAAGTAGCATAGAACAGTAGCATAATAAGGTAGGTAGAAAATAGGGGGAGGGCAAGAATAGTATGGAAAATGTAGAAGCTAAAGAATTTATGACACATGTACATGAACTAAAGGGGGGGAAGTGGGTGGGAGAGGGTGTGCAGCGTGGAGGGAAATGAAGCAGGGAAATGGGACAGCTGTAATAGCATAGTCAATAAAATATAATTTAAAAGAAAAGAAACAGTTCTCGCAGACAGACAATACCATCAATGTTTCTGCTGAGTTCAATAAGTATCTTGTGAAAAGCAGTAGAGTGAGAGTTTGCTCAAAGGCTGATAATTATAAATTAAAGTACTTACTATCTTCTATGCTCGTAGTACATTCTCAGTAACAGAGCAATGCAAAGTTGAATAATACTTATTTCCTACCTCCCAGGAAGTCACAGATTAGTGAAGGAAATAAGCAAAATTTACAACTAATGAGAATACAAACCAGATGTGTTCCCCCCCCCCTTTTTTTTAAAGTCCCAGTTGTGATCATAAGCAAATGCTAAATTAATGTGAAGGTTGAGTCAGGAATAACTTCACAAAACTAGTGACATTTTCTGTAGGCCTTAAAGGAAGAATAATATATAGAAAGATGAAAAGGAGGGCCTAGGCAGAGGGAGGAGCAGGAAAAAAAAGGCAGAGCAGTAAGTAAAAACATCACACATCTGATGTGACCAAAACAGTAAGTGGAAGTGGAGCAGAAAACAGTGGACATAGAGCCAAGATGGGAACACAGGGAGAGGGGGTATTTTTAGTGGGAGAAGTGGAGGAAATAATGATAGATAGATAATAAGTAACAGTTGAAGGCGTGGAAGCGGATGAACTAGCTTAGGAAGAGTCAACTAGAAAATGAAAAGGAAAATAACTGAGGAAGCAGTGTCCTGGTTTTTATTTATGGGCTCAGTAAGGGAAGAGGAATCAGTAATCGTGTAGATGGCAAATCCATCAAGAAAAGTATTGAGATTTGAAAATTTATATTATTTTTAAAAAAGAGTGGATTTTATCTTTTAGAGCAGTTTAAGGGTTTACAGAAAAATTGAGTGCAAAGAGTTCTCATATACTCCCTCCCTGCCTCAGTTTCCCTATTAGTATCAGGCATCGGTGTGCACATGTGTGGAAATGGATAAGCCAACACTGATACATTATTATTTACTGAAGTCCATAGTTACATTACAGTTCACTCTTTGGGTTGTACAATTCTATTTTTTCTTTATTGTGCTTCTTGAAGTTCTTCCTCACTTTAGAGAAACATCTTGATGAGTTTATTCATCTTCTATTGTTCTTTATGGTAATATTTTATAGCGATATTAAATTTTTTTTGAAATCAAGTAACTTTTCTTGAGGATGTCTTCAATTGTGGTGTCATGAAGCTATTTAACATTAGTCTCCAAAATAGGTACAAGAAAATAAAAAGTTCACATATACATCTAGTCACACTTCTAGTATTTTTTCATTTATTTTTTATTTTTGGACACCAGAACATTTATTGTAGGACTCATCAGTGAAATCCTTAAGATGAACTGGATGCTGTAACAGCTGCGCTCTCGGGTTTAGGTGTTGTTCCTTCAGAAAATGCCTGAATTTGCGGTACACGATTTTTAGGTGCATCATGTGACCAGTCCCCCTAGTGTTTCATTGTTTAGTCTTGACACTCCAGTTATACTTCCTCTTCTGCTTGGTTGGGTAGCCACACTCGCTGCAGGTGCACTTTTGCTGGTGGTAGGCCTTCGAGCCACAGCTGCAGCACAGCGTGTGCGTCTTGTGGCGACACTTGCCTAGCGATGACATCCTTTTCGTCATCTTGCTTCTGCTGCTGATACCAAAAGGCACACTTCTAGTATCTTCTACTTCCAGTTTAAATGTGAACCATGGATGTCACATTTCTATCTTCCTTTTAGAAAAAGTGGTTTATGGATCTATTTGAAACCTTAAAAAAAAAAGAAGTGGTTTTATGGAAATACGAACACCAAAATATTATCGGTATTTCTCTAGAAATAATGCCAATACTTTTTAATTGGAAACAATTTATTTATTAGAGACAAGTATTGAGTTGTACAATTTTTTTTGCTTTTGCAAAAATACAGAAGAAATTTCTTATACCACAAGGAAATTTATGTTAACAAAAGAACCCTTTACAGGAGTCTTTAGAAACAAAAGGAAAATTAAGGCCAAACAAAAAGTCATATACTGGCTTAAAAGCACTTTAGTTCCAATGGTACAAAATCTATTAACTTAAACAGTAAGACTATTGTCTATTATAGTACCAAATATTCCAAATGGATAGAAGCCTCCAGCTGTAAACCGATGGACTTCTGTGATCTAAAAGCAACTGAGGGTTTCTACCCTTTATGAAACCATTTCTCATGTTACAGCAATTGACATTGTGAACAATGTATAGAACAGATTATGTTTCACTTTCTTTATGTGCATGGCTTGTTGAAAGTAGGTTAATTCTGTGGGAATCCTTATTCCATTCACAACTCTGAATATGCACTTATGGTATTTATACATCTAGAGTTTAATCAGTCACTCTGGTCACCATCTGTACATGGATAGTTTTTACCCTAAGAGCTATTTGTTCCAGTGTATTGTTTAGACACTGTACACTATAGTTGATTCAAACAGAAGTAAATACCGGGCTCAGGTTTCACACTGCAGGGTGACTGTATTTGTGACTACGTATGGTTCACTATATTGTGGAGTTTGACTATGATGCTGGTGATGATGAGTTAACTATCTGAGTTGGGGAAATCATCAGGAATGTGGAAAACTACAGGAGGAAGGATCCATGGAGGAAGTCATCCATGGATGACTGTTTTCCCATCCAATGGGAAAGGCATGGGAATGCAGCAAGTCTTATACAATAAATAAGCACCTGTAGTTGCACAGCGGGAGGAATTTAGCCATATCCTCAAACTAAAAACATTAGGAAGACTAAGCAGTGTCAGTGTAAAGTTCTCTTTGAGCACATTCCACAGAATGATGATGAACTGGAGCTGAAAGTAGGAGATGTTATTGATATTTATGAACAGGTGGAGTGGAATCCTGAATAACAAGTTAGGGCTGTTTCTCTCATATTTTGTGAAAGAATTAGAGGTAACAGATGATGGTTTAACTCATGAAGCCCAGGAGGATTCAGAAGTTGTGTGGACCTGGCCTACCTTATTTTCCTCCTCTCTGGGGAATGGGAATGAAACTGTACCTGGATCAGTTACACAGCCAAAGAAAATTCAAGGAAATGGATCTGGAGATATTTTTAAAGAAGTCTCTGTGAAGAATATCCAGTGAATATCCACAAGAATATCCAGTGAAACAGAAGAGAAAAAAAAAAAACAGAAAAGACCTTAATCAAATAGTTGCTAGGTTCCAGAACTCAGAGCATGGAGATAATAAAAACAGACACAGAAAGTGAAATTAAAGCTGAGAAATATGTCATTTGCCTATGACAGTATTAATGAGGATGAACTTAATATTTTAAGAGGGAGAGCTAACACATTTGATAAACAAGGAGACTGGAGCAACTGGCTGGTGGAAAGGTAAAATTAATCATACAGAAGGAGTATTTCCAGATAATTTTGCTGTTTAAATGAATGAACTGGGTAAAGATCTTCTGAAACCAAAGAAACCATCACCTTCTCTTAAGGGTTGAGCCCCAAAGTCTGAGCTGATATCTGCACAGAAAAAGTATTTTTCCTGTAAAATCTGAAGAAAAATCTGAAGAAAAAGATGTCGCTTATTTTTCCACTTTTAGAAAAAAATTTTCCACTTTTCTTTTGTTGTCATTCTAAAGAAAAACATCTCTCCACGCTCAGTTATTTACATTGTTATTTAACAAGTGTTCAGTGTTTACTTTGCAATGCTTGGTGTTTTCTGTTAAGATCCATAGAAATTTAAGACTTTACTCAAACTGATACCAACTTTCATTCACTAAAATGTTAAACCATTTCTTTAGTAAGGATGTAGTATTTATTCATAGTTATTCCAAATAATGTACAAGAAAACTAAGCATAAATAGTTACACTTTTACTATTTCTAATAGTGTCCTACTTTAAATAAATTTTAAAAAATTTTAAGAAGAAGCAAATAACACAATTGGTGTTCTGAAACAAAATTCAGCCCAATGATTTTTACTTTTTTTGGTGAAATCTAATATACTCATCACTTACACTGAGTTTATTACACAGTCAAAGTGAAAGCTCAGGAAAGTAAGAATGAGAGGTTTGGGTAGAAACTAGCACCATTCACTTGACCAAATATCTTAAATGAAATTAACTGAGACTAAGGAGTTCAATTTAAGAAAGTTACATAGACTTAGAATTTCCAAAATTTATCAACCGTGGTTGTTGACTAATATTTATGGCCTCCCTTTTCATTTCTATTTTGTTGTTTCTTTTCAATCATGTTAGAGTATAACTTGTTTAATGTTTTTTCAAGAACTGAAGATTCAAAAACAAACTAAACAGTTTAAAAGAAAAACTTCTTTGGATTATAGGTGCAACCTAGAAATATGAGCATAAGATGTGGAAAATCTTTACAGTTTTAACTTGTTTAAATCCTCGCCTGAAAGTGCATTCATTGATTTCAGAGAAAGAGGAAGGGAGAGAGAAACATCCATTGTTTTCCTCCTGTGTCCCCCCTCAACTTGGGGTCAAACCCACAACCTACGTGTGTGCCTGACTGAGGATTAAACCTGCAACCTTTTGGCGTACAGATAATGCTCCAACCAACCAAGGCACCTGGCCAGGGTTGAAAACTCATTTTAAAAAGTTTGACAAACAGCTTCCCCATAATCATAACACTCTTCACCAGCTTAAAGAAAAAGCAGAATGTATTTAAGTTTCCTCCATATCTTTTCATTGCCTCATACCTCATGTCTTTTTATCATTAAATAATATGTCATTGTCTGGATGTACCACAGTTTGTCCATTTGCCTTTTTTTAATTTTATTTATTAATTTTTATAGACAGAGAGGAAGGGGGAGAGAGAGGGAGAGAGAAAGAAACAGTGATTTGTTGTTCCACTTACTTATGCATTCATTTGTTGCTTCTTGTATGAGCCCTGACTGGGGATTAAACTTGTAACCTGGGTGTATCAGAACAATGCTCCAACCAACTGAACTACCCTACTGGAACTGTCCATTCACTTATTGAAGGATATGTTGGTTCCCCCTAGTTTGGCTGCAAACATATATAATATACATAAACATTGGTGTGAGAGTTTTTGTGTAGACATATTTATTTGGGTTAACACCTAAGAGGGTAATTGCTGGATTATATGTTAAAACCGTATCTAGCTTTCTAAGAAACTACTGAACTGTCTTCCAAAGGGCATCATTCTCCAGCAATGATGAGAGTTCTTGTTACGCTATATCTTAACCAGCTTTTGGTATTGTCAGTATTTTGGATTGTAGCCTTTGTAATAGATGTGTAGTAGTGTCTCATTGTTTTAATTTTCAATTCCTTAATGACAGGATGTTGAGCATCCTTTGATATGCTTTATTTACTTCTGTGCATCTTCTTTGGTGAGGTGTCTGTTCAGGTCTTTTGGCCATTTTTAATCAGGCTGGTTGTTTTCCTATTGTTGAGCTTTAAGTTTTCTTTGTGTATTTTGGATATATCCTTTACTGGATGTGTGTTTTGCAAATATTTGCCCCTTGGCTTTCTTTTTATTCTCTTATTTCTGTCTTTCACAGGGCAAAATTAATTTTCATAAAGTTCAATTTATCAATTTTTTAAGTCACAAAGCGTGGCTTTGATGTTGCATCTAAAAACTAATTGCCAAACCCAAGTGATATAGATTTTCTTTTGCGTCACCTTCTGGAAATTTTGCATTTTTTTCTATACTTAATATTATTTGTTAAATAAGTTAATAAAGGCTAATGGCAATAGAAATGGGATGGATGAGTCTGGGTGGGAGGAAAATTACTGGCTCTATAGATTTTGAAAGCACAAGCATAAAGTTAACAGTTAAAGCCAGTTGGGGACTAATCCAAAGAACTACATTGCCAGTTAAGACATAGTTGAGCAGTCAGTTGATCAGAAGGGCATGATGCAGGGTAAACCAAGAGCAAATAGGTCAAGAGAGAGACACAAGGATCTAGTTCATTGATGAGAATTTCAGGAACGGCAGTCCAGTACCCTGGAGAGCTCCCCCAAAGAGCCCATGTTTTGAGAGCCTGTAAGCTTTCAAATGCCTCTACCTGACATCATCTAAATTTTCTCATGGGTCGCTGGACCAGAAATCTATATCACTGCACTGAATGAGTTTTAAATAACCTTTTATCTATTACAAGGATAGAAGAATTAGGAAAAAGAGGGGAACAGAAAGAAGAAAAAAATCTTACCGTGTAGAGATAATCATTAACTATACTAATTATTAATTGATGACAATGGTGAAACAAGATCCATAAATTGACCCTGTTTATTTATTCCTACCTTCCTTTGTCAGCAATCCTTAAATTACTCCCATTTAATGTGTAACTTTTGTGAAGTTAAGTTTTGATACTTAAGATTATGTAATTCAATATGTTCTGCTTCATTTATAATTAATTACTATTTATGCCAAACTCTTGTGCCTGACATAGGAGGGTCAGGGAAGAGCACTAGTGAAGTGAACTGGACTGGGCACCAAGGCTTGCTTGGATCTGTAGCTTTTCACTCAATACCAGCCCTCTCCTTCCTTGAGATCCAGATGCATTTTCAGTGGCCTACTAGACATACTCATTTTAATATTCCATGGGCAACTTAAACTCAACTTGTTCAGAACTTATTTGATTAGTTTTTCACTTAAATTGTTCCACGTCTTTTTTCTATCCTGGTTAATTCAATGCAAGCTACCTCCAGTCTTTGCTAAAATGAAGAAGGGAAGAAAGAAAGGAAGGAGGGAGGAAGAAACAGGCATTATCTCTCATCTCACTAAAGCCACAAACCTCAAATGTTATCCTTAAATCAATTCACTCCACCTCTTTCTTCCAGTGACTCCTAAGTTTGTTGATATCTCCTTCCAACTGTCTCTGGAGTTTCTTTCCTCTTGGTTCAGTCTTTTGCTCATTATTCACCTACCTGGTTGCAGTGGCCTCTTTATTTGGAGTTTCCCCCCCTCTTGAATTAAATTTCCACACCACTACAAGAGAGATAGCTCTAAAGGGTGGATTTACTTTAAAGCCTCTGATGATTCTTCTGTTTCTATTTAGGACAGTGGTTAAAGGGTAGTCTCCAGAGTCAAACAAAATTGAGTTAAAATGTGCACTTACTGTTGTGTGACTCTGGGCAATTTGCTTATCTTCTCTTTACATCAGTCACTCACTCTATCTGTAACATAGGAATAATTTCTTCATAAGGTTAGAGAAATTAACATTTATAAAGTACTTTCACACAGCTTGGTAGAGGGCAAACATTCAGTGAATGTGGTGGTGATGATGATGGTGATGATGGAAGTCCAAACATCACTGCATGGTAGTAGATTCCAAGTATTTTGGCAATCCAGAATAGCACCCCTTTCTCTGGGAAAACAGATTCTTTCCAACTCCAATTACATGCTTCTTATGGTGGCAGCTAATAAAATACTCCATTTCTTTGGCCACAGGGTTGAATATTGATCCAATTATTGTTGAACATAATACTTCATCTTCTAGCTTGTAGTATATGGTCCAAATTGGGCCTGTGACCCAAGCAGAGCCCATCAGAATATTTCCCTGAGATTTTTTTTATTTATGCTACAACTCTAAGGGTGGAAAGTGGGTATGAGTGATGGAGGTAGAGGAGAAAAATTATCTTTTCTTAACTCCTAGAGCAAAATGTAACTTTGTTGAAAGCCACATTTCCCACTAAATAGAAAAGGCCATATGCAAAAGGAGGGATTGAAAACACCATCCAGAGATAGCAGAAACAAGAGAGAGATGGGGTGGGGAGACAGAGAGAGAGAGGGAAATATGGAAACTCCTGATATCTCTCTAGTCCCTCTTTCCAGGCAACCCCAGGGTAAGGGTTGCTGCCCTTCCACGGTTTGTTTAGGTTGCAACTGTGACCTCTGTAATAAAAAAATGTCTTCACTGTACCACTTGTCATATGAGGCCTCTTACAGTTACACACAATTTTTCTGTGCCTGTTTTTATCCTCCACCCTAGGTTTCACTAAGTATTTCTCTCATTCCTAGGATACATCACACCCTTTCACACCTCTGTACATTTGTATTGCATCTTAGGTACTTGACAATGTCACTGTCTCCAGACTCTGAGGCCCCCTGGCCCACTTTGTGGATATGACATATTAATGCTTGTGTCCTGTCCTGAATACAGCACAGCTCTCTACATATAGAAAACATATTTAACATTGTTACTAAATCTCCATTTTAAAATTTAATTATGTAAGGGCTGTTCTGTGGTCCAGGTGTGTTTCCAGAAGCAGGGATATAAAGAAGAGTAATCCCCTCCTACCTTTAAGGAGCTTACAGTTGAATTGAGGGAGTAAGACATGTAATAATTGCTGTGATAGAAAAATAAAGC